>JAUDJI010001345.1:0-10830 GCA_037389245.1 Oryzias sinensis | reverse complement strand
CAACAGGTGGATGAGATGATGAGGGCCCAGCCGGGGGCACCGTGACAGTACCCCCCCTCAAACGACCGCCTCCAGGCGGAACAGGACGGCGATCGGGGTTGGCCCGGAGGAAATCCTCGATGAGGGAGGGGTCCAAGATGAATGAGCGGGGAATCCACGACCGCTCCTCCGGGCCGTAGCCCTCCCAGTCCACCAGGTATTGGTATCCACGACCCCGGCGCCGAATGTCCAAAACCCGGCTGGCGGTGTAGGCCGGGGCGCCGTCGATGAGCCGGGCGGGTGGTGGGGAAGCGGACGGCGGGCAAAGGGGGCTTTGGCGGACAGGCTTGAGTTGAGAGACATGAAACGATGGATGGATTTTGAGCGCAGCAGGAAGTTTCAGACGGACACAGGTGGGGTTGATGACGCGCTCTACGGGGAATGGGCCAATGAAACGTGGTGCCAGTTTCCGGGACGTGGCCTGGAGCGGAATGTTTTTGGAGGACAACCACACTTGCTGTCCCGGCACATAGGTAGGACTGACAGTCCGGTGACGATTTGCGATCTGGCGGTTACCTTCAGCAGTTCGGAGGAGGGCAGCTCTGGCCTGGCGCCAAACGTCCTGACAGCGCTGCAGGTGGAGTTGGACCGAAGGTACCGCCAGATCGAGCTCCTGTGAGGGGAACAGAGGTGGAGAATACCCCAATGAGGCCTCAAATGGGGACATGCCTGTAGCCGAGGCCGGGTGGTTGTTATGCGCATACTCCACCCAGACGAGGTAATCTGACCAGTCCTCCGGATTTTGCGCCGCCAGACAACGGAGGGTTGCCTCCAACTCCTGATTAGCCCTCTCTGCCTGGCCATTAGATTGCGGGTGGTATCCAGAGGTGAGACTGACGGATGCTCCGAGGGCGGAGCAGAAAGCCGTCCAAACCTGTGAAGTGAACTGAGGACCGCGGTCAGACACAATATCAACAGGGATGCCGTGATGACGGAAAACATGATTGACTAAGAGGTTGGCAGTTTCAGTAGCTGAAGGGAGTTGGTGCAACGGAATGAACTGAGCAGCCTTGGAAAAACGGTCAACAACGGTAAGTATGACAGTAACCCCATGCGAGGGTGGCAGGCCTGTGACGAAGTCCATGGCAATGTGGGACCAGGGTCGGTGAGGCGCAGGCAGAGGCTGGAGATGGCCGGCAGGAGGCGAGTTGGAGGTCTTGGCTCTAGCGCAGGTGGAGCAGGCGGCGATGTACTGCCGCACATCCGTGTCCATGGAAGGCCAGAAAAACCGTCGTCTGAGGAGTGCGAGGGTCCGGCGCACACCCCCATGGCAGGCGACCTTGGAGCTGTGACCCCAGGTGATGACATCGGACCTGAGCCTATCCGGAACAAACAGAGTGCCAGGGGGACAGGTAACGGAGTCGGGTTTCTCACCTTGGACTTGAAGGAGCTGGGTCTCTACGTCCCAGGTGAGGTTGCCCACAAAGAAGGAGTCAGGAATGATCGGGAGAGTGGTGTCATCATCCGAGGTGCAATATTTACGAGACAGGGCGTCGGGTTTGCCGTTCTTGCTGCCTGGGCGGTAAGTGATGGTGAAATTGAACCTATCGAAGAAAAGACACCAGCGAGCTTGTCTGGAATTCAGTCTCTTCGCAGAGCGTAGATACGCCAGATTTTTATGGTCCGTCCATACAATAAACGGTTGTTCGGCCCCCTCCAACCAATGTCTCCACTCCTCCAGAGCCAGCTTGATGGCTAATAGTTCACGGTTGCCGACGTCGTAATTCTGTTCTGCAGGGTTTAATTTTTTGGAAAAGAAGGCGCATGGCTTGAGTTTGCCCGATGTTGGGTCACGCTGGGACAACACGGCCCCCACACCAGAGTCCGAGGCGTCAACCTCCACCGTAAACTGTCTGTGGATGTCAGGTTGGATCAAAATGGGCGCCGAGGTGAACAGTTCCTTGAGTCGAGTGAAAGCGGAGTCAGCGGCAGTGTTCCAGACATAAGGGATCTTGACAGAAGTGAGACGAGTGAGAGGAGCGGCGATTTGGCTGTAATTACGAATGAAACGCCGGTAGAAATTCGAGAACCCCAGAAACTGCTGTAATTTTTTCCGAGTTTCAGGGATACTCCACTCGGAGACGGCTTGGATTTTGGCCGGATCGGGTTTAATTTTGCCAGCCTCAAGGATGTAGCCCAAGAACGAGACAGTGTCAGCGTGAAATTCACATTTCTCGGCTTTTACAAACAGTCGGTTTTCTAAAAGCCGTTCGAGAACCAGCCTGACGTGGTGGCGATGTTCGGTGGGATTGCAGGAATAGACCAGAATGTCATCAAGATAGATGAAAACAAAACGGTTGAGAAAATCACGAAGGACGTCATTTACCAAACGCTGGAAAATGGCGGGGGCGTTGGTGAGGCCAAAAGGCATGACTAGATATTCGAAATGTCCAAGGGGGGTGTTGAAAGCCGTCTTCCATTCGTCCCCCTCCCGGACCCTAACCAGATGGTAGGCGTTCCGGAGATCTAATTTAGTAAAGATGGTAGCCCCCTGGACAGAATCAAAGACGGAATTGAGAAGAGGAAGCGAGTATTTGTCCTTTACAGTTATTTGGTTGAGTTCACGGTAATCAATGCAAGGTCTGAGGGATCCGTCCTTCTTCTTTACGAAGAAGAACCCGGCTCCCGCAGGAGAGGAAGAAGGTCGGATGTGCCCAAGAGATAGGGCTTCCTGAATGTAATTCTCCATGGAGAGTTTTTCTGGACCGGATAGATTGTATAACTTCCCCTTGGGGAGGGAGGTACCGTTGAGAAGTTCTATAGCACAGTCGTAGGGTCTGTGCGGTGGTAACGCACACGCCTTGGATTTACTAAAAACGGATTTTAGGTCGTGGTAGCATGATGGCACCTTAACAAGGTCAATGTCTTCATTTTCGGGAAGTTTAATCGAGGCGGTAGTGGGAAGGGCCGAGTGTAAACAATTCGCCATACAATATGTGCTCCAATTGGTGATCCGAGAGGTAGACCAATTAATTTGTGGGTTATGTAACTGTAGCCAGGAAAATCCTAAGATAACGGGAGTTTGAGGAGAGTCGGTAATAAAGAATTGATGGTACTCACGATGATTACCGGACGTGATTAGCTGTATGGGTTCGGTGCGAGAAGTGATTTTTGACAACAATTTCCCTCCTAATCCGGCGGCTTTTACGGGGGCGGCGAGAGGCTCGACAGGTAATCCGAGTTGGTGAACCAGACCAGAATCGATGAGGCTGTGTTCAGCTCCAGAGTCTATGAGGGCAAAACATTCATGAACTTGATTAATACTTGGAAACTTGACAGGCATGAACAAGAAAGGCTTACTTTCAGACGGGTCCCCTCGCGACCTGTCTCTTAGCGAGGGGTTCTGGAGTTTAAACGGCTCTTGCACTGAGAGACAACATGACCCGAGTCCCCACAATAAAAAACACAACCCTTCATTACGGCGCTTGAGCCTCTCCTCAGGTGAGAGCTTTGAATGTCCAATCTGCATCGGTTCCTCAGACGGCAGGTTGAAGTGTTCTGCGCCGACAGATGGCTGTGGGTGGTATTGAGGAGAGTGAAGAAAGGTTTCTGAAGGTGGACGCCGGTTAACACAACTCCGTTCTGCTTGACGTTCCCGAATCCGTATGTCGGAACGGAGGGCGGCGGTAACCAGCTCCTCGAAATTGTCGGCCTCCGGTTGAGTACATAGATGATCCTTAATCTTATCGTTCAATGATTGATAGAACACCCCCTTGAGCGCGATATCGGGCCAGCCAGCCTCGACCGCTAAGATGCGGAAGTCAATGATGTGATCACTCACCGGTCGGTTACGCTGCTTGAGGCTTAATAACCGCCGGGTGGCTTCTTCCTGCTTTCGTGGCTGATCGAATACAAGCCGAAATTCTCCGATGAACCGCTCAAAGGGGAGATGTGAGACAGGGTTAGCAGCCAGAAAAGCTTGGGCCCACTGCAGAGCCTTGCTGCGGAGTGAATTGACAATTAGGGAAATTTTCCGTTGATCGGACTGATAGTACCTGGGTGACTGTTGGAAAATCAGACGACATTGTAGCAGAAATCCGCCGCAGGCCTCCACGTCGCCATGAAAAGGCTCGGGTTGTGACCGGATGTTTTCATCCAGAGACGCGGACATGACGGTAGTGAGGTCACCGGAAACCGAGGAGGCCGCAGTGGCTGTGCTAGCTGCTTGGCTAGTAACTCCGGCGAGGGCTTGCGTAAGGTTGTCCAACCGACGAAATAACTCCTGCTGGGTAGCGGACATTTGCGAGAGAGCATCGGCTTGGCGTGAGAGCAACATACCTTGCTGGGATATGGCTAGGCGGAGTCCTTCCGGGTCAGCTGGGTCGGAGTTCTGGCTAGTTCGTTCTGTCATGGCTAGCAGGCTTTAGCAGACCCAGATGCTGGAACCCGGAAGGATACTCGGCAGACAGAATGGTGAGTTCAAAAGTTTCTTTAATTCTGGAGGCAGAATTAACAAAGGGGAAATCCACAGGAGCTGGTTGGAGGTTCTTGTGGCCGAACACCGTGGTCCGAGGATCTTCCAGCGAGAGGCCAAGACGAGAGGCAGCGAGAGGTGAGTACGACCGTAGGTCCAGATGACAGCGAGAGTCCTGAGAGGCAGACAGACAAGGGATTAGACAAGGCAAGGTGACTAGAGCGAGATTGTGCATGAGCGGCCAGAGAAGCACCGAGGAGTACAACGAACTAGCGTCGAGTACAGGTCCTGGTCCTCCTTAAGAGCCTGGATCCAGATGACGCTGATGAGGCACAGCCGTTGTCAACAGGTGGATGAGATGATGAGGGCCCAGCCGGGGGCACCGTGACAGTACCCCCCCTCAAACGACCGCCTCCAGGCGGAACAGGACGGCGATCGGGGTTGGCCCGGAGGAAATCCTCGATGAGGGAGGGGTCCAAGATGAATGAGCGGGGAATCCACGACCGCTCCTCCGGGCCGTAGCCCTCCCAGTCCACCAGGTATTGGTATCCACGACCCCGGCGCCGAATGTCCAAAACCCGGCTGGCGGTGTAGGCCGGGGCGCCGTCGATGAGCCGGGCGGGTGGTGGGGAAGCGGACGGCGGGCAAAGGGGGCTTTGGCGGACAGGCTTGAGTTGAGAGACATGAAACGATGGATGGATTTTGAGCGCAGCAGGAAGTTTCAGACGGACACAGGTGGGGTTGATGACGCGCTCTACGGGGAATGGGCCAATGAAACGTGGTGCCAGTTTCCGGGACGTGGCCTGGAGCGGAATGTTTTTGGAGGACAACCACACTTGCTGTCCCGGCACATAGGTAGGACTGACAGTCCGGTGACGATTTGCGATCTGGCGGTTACCTTCAGCAGTTCGGAGGAGGGCAGCTCTGGCCTGGCGCCAAACGTCCTGACAGCGCTGCAGGTGGAGTTGGACCGAAGGTACCGCCAGATCGAGCTCCTGTGAGGGGAACAGAGGTGGAGAATACCCCAATGAGGCCTCAAATGGGGACATGCCTGTAGCCGAGGCCGGGTGGTTGTTATGCGCATACTCCACCCAGACGAGGTAATCTGACCAGTCCTCCGGATTTTGCGCCGCCAGACAACGGAGGGTTGCCTCCAACTCCTGATTAGCCCTCTCTGCCTGGCCATTAGATTGCGGGTGGTATCCAGAGGTGAGACTGACGGATGCTCCGAGGGCGGAGCAGAAAGCCGTCCAAACCTGTGAAGTGAACTGAGGACCGCGGTCAGACACAATATCAACAGGGATGCCGTGATGACGGAAAACATGATTGACTAAGAGGTTGGCAGTTTCAGTAGCTGAAGGGAGTTGGTGCAACGGAATGAACTGAGCAGCCTTGGAAAAACGGTCAACAACGGTAAGTATGACAGTAACCCCATGCGAGGGTGGCAGGCCTGTGACGAAGTCCATGGCAATGTGGGACCAGGGTCGGTGAGGCGCAGGCAGAGGCTGGAGATGGCCGGCAGGAGGCGAGTTGGAGGTCTTGGCTCTAGCGCAGGTGGAGCAGGCGGCGATGTACTGCCGCACATCCGTGTCCATGGAAGGCCAGAAAAACCGTCGTCTGAGGAGTGCGAGGGTCCGGCGCACACCCCCATGGCAGGCGACCTTGGAGCTGTGACCCCAGGTGATGACATCGGACCTGAGCCTATCCGGAACAAACAGAGTGCCAGGGGGACAGGTAACGGAGTCGGGTTTCTCACCTTGGACTTGAAGGAGCTGGGTCTCTACGTCCCAGGTGAGGTTGCCCACAAAGAAGGAGTCAGGAATGATCGGGAGAGTGGTGTCATCATCCGAGGTGCAATATTTACGAGACAGGGCGTCGGGTTTGCCGTTCTTGCTGCCTGGGCGGTAAGTGATGGTGAAATTGAACCTATCGAAGAAAAGACACCAGCGAGCTTGTCTGGAATTCAGTCTCTTCGCAGAGCGTAGATACGCCAGATTTTTATGGTCCGTCCATACAATAAACGGTTGTTCGGCCCCCTCCAACCAATGTCTCCACTCCTCCAGAGCCAGCTTGATGGCTAATAGTTCACGGTTGCCGACGTCGTAATTCTGTTCTGCAGGGTTTAATTTTTTGGAAAAGAAGGCGCATGGCTTGAGTTTGCCCGATGTTGGGTCACGCTGGGACAACACGGCCCCCACACCAGAGTCCGAGGCGTCAACCTCCACCGTAAACTGTCTGTGGATGTCAGGTTGGATCAAAATGGGCGCCGAGGTGAACAGTTCCTTGAGTCGAGTGAAAGCGGAGTCAGCGGCAGTGTTCCAGACATAAGGGATCTTGACAGAAGTGAGACGAGTGAGAGGAGCGGCGATTTGGCTGTAATTACGAATGAAACGCCGGTAGAAATTCGAGAACCCCAGAAACTGCTGTAATTTTTTCCGAGTTTCAGGGATACTCCACTCGGAGACGGCTTGGATTTTGGCCGGATCGGGTTTAATTTTGCCAGCCTCAAGGATGTAGCCCAAGAACGAGACAGTGTCAGCGTGAAATTCACATTTCTCGGCTTTTACAAACAGTCGGTTTTCTAAAAGCCGTTCGAGAACCAGCCTGACGTGGTGGCGATGTTCGGTGGGATTGCAGGAATAGACCAGAATGTCATCAAGATAGATGAAAACAAAACGGTTGAGAAAATCACGAAGGACGTCATTTACCAAACGCTGGAAAATGGCGGGGGCGTTGGTGAGGCCAAAAGGCATGACTAGATATTCGAAATGTCCAAGGGGGGTGTTGAAAGCCGTCTTCCATTCGTCCCCCTCCCGGACCCTAACCAGATGGTAGGCGTTCCGGAGATCTAATTTAGTAAAGATGGTAGCCCCCTGGACAGAATCAAAGACGGAATTGAGAAGAGGAAGCGAGTATTTGTCCTTTACAGTTATTTGGTTGAGTTCACGGTAATCAATGCAAGGTCTGAGGGATCCGTCCTTCTTCTTTACGAAGAAGAACCCGGCTCCCGCAGGAGAGGAAGAAGGTCGGATGTGCCCAAGAGATAGGGCTTCCTGAATGTAATTCTCCATGGAGAGTTTTTCTGGACCGGATAGATTGTATAACTTCCCCTTGGGGAGGGAGGTACCGTTGAGAAGTTCTATAGCACAGTCGTAGGGTCTGTGCGGTGGTAACGCACACGCCTTGGATTTACTAAAAACGGATTTTAGGTCGTGGTAGCATGATGGCACCTTAACAAGGTCAATGTCTTCATTTTCGGGAAGTTTAATCGAGGCGGTAGTGGGAAGGGCCGAGTGTAAACAATTCGCCATACAATATGTGCTCCAATTGGTGATCCGAGAGGTAGACCAATTAATTTGTGGGTTATGTAACTGTAGCCAGGAAAATCCTAAGATAACGGGAGTTTGAGGAGAGTCGGTAATAAAGAATTGATGGTACTCACGATGATTACCGGACGTGATTAGCTGTATGGGTTCGGTGCGAGAAGTGATTTTTGACAACAATTTCCCTCCTAATCCGGCGGCTTTTACGGGGGCGGCGAGAGGCTCGACAGGTAATCCGAGTTGGTGAACCAGACCAGAATCGATGAGGCTGTGTTCAGCTCCAGAGTCTATGAGGGCAAAACATTCATGAACTTGATTAATACTTGGAAACTTGACAGGCATGAACAAGAAAGGCTTACTTTCAGACGGGTCCCCTCGCGACCTGTCTCTTAGCGAGGGGTTCTGGAGTTTAAACGGCTCTTGCACTGAGAGACAACATGACCCGAGTCCCCACAATAAAAAACACAACCCTTCATTACGGCGCTTGAGCCTCTCCTCAGGTGAGAGCTTTGAATGTCCAATCTGCATCGGTTCCTCAGACGGCAGGTTGAAGTGTTCTGCGCCGACAGATGGCTGTGGGTGGTATTGAGGAGAGTGAAGAAAGGTTTCTGAAGGTGGACGCCGGTTAACACAACTCCGTTCTGCTTGACGTTCCCGAATCCGTATGTCGGAACGGAGGGCGGCGGTAACCAGCTCCTCGAAATTGTCGGCCTCCGGTTGAGTACATAGATGATCCTTAATCTTATCGTTCAATGATTGATAGAACACCCCCTTGAGCGCGATATCGGGCCAGCCAGCCTCGACCGCTAAGATGCGGAAGTCAATGATGTGATCACTCACCGGTCGGTTACGCTGCTTGAGGCTTAATAACCGCCGGGTGGCTTCTTCCTGCTTTCGTGGCTGATCGAATACAAGCCGAAATTCTCCGATGAACCGCTCAAAGGGGAGATGTGAGACAGGGTTAGCAGCCAGAAAAGCTTGGGCCCACTGCAGAGCCTTGCTGCGGAGTGAATTGACAATTAGGGAAATTTTCCGTTGATCGGACTGATAGTACCTGGGTGACTGTTGGAAAATCAGACGACATTGTAGCAGAAATCCGCCGCAGGCCTCCACGTCGCCATGAAAAGGCTCGGGTTGTGACCGGATGTTTTCATCCAGAGACGCGGACATGACGGTAGTGAGGTCACCGGAAACCGAGGAGGCCGCAGTGGCTGTGCTAGCTGCTTGGCTAGTAACTCCGGCGAGGGCTTGCGTAAGGTTGTCCAACCGACGAAATAACTCCTGCTGGGTAGCGGACATTTGCGAGAGAGCATCGGCTTGGCGTGAGAGCAACATACCTTGCTGGGATATGGCTAGGCGGAGTCCTTCCGGGTCAGCTGGGTCGGAGTTCTGGCTAGTTCGTTCTGTCATGGCTAGCAGGCTTTAGCAGACCCAGATGCTGGAACCCGGAAGGATACTCGGCAGACAGAATGGTGAGTTCAAAAGTTTCTTTAATTCTGGAGGCAGAATTAACAAAGGGGAAATCCACAGGAGCTGGTTGGAGGTTCTTGTGGCCGAACACCGTGGTCCGAGGATCTTCCAGCGAGAGGCCAAGACGAGAGGCAGCGAGAGGTGAGTACGACCGTAGGTCCAGATGACAGCGAGAGTCCTGAGAGGCAGACAGACAAGGGATTAGACAAGGCAAGGTGACTAGAGCGAGATTGTGCATGAGCGGCCAGAGAAGCACCGAGGAGTACAACGAACTAGCGTCGAGTACAGGTCCTGGTCCTCCTTAAGAGCCTGGATCCAGATGACGCTGATGAGGCACAGCCGTTGTCAACAGGTGGATGAGATGATGAGGGCCCAGCCGGGGGCACCGTGACACTTTGGTGTCCTTTAGGTCCTGCTCTCAATGGTATATAATAAAATGAGGTTAATGTTTCTAAGAAGCTAAAAAGATGAAATTGCTCTTTGTTTTCAGTTTTCTTGTTTTTTGAAAAATGTTATTTCTGACAGACTGGAAACTGCTTTCATAAAAGTTGAAGACCAATTATTGACTTTGGTTGGAGGACAAACTTTGTAGCCATGCTTAGAATTTAGATTTTATAGGACAGTTTCATAGAATTGGTTTTAAGTTTCACCTTGATGGTTTAGAATGAGTAAAAAACAAAACAAAAACAAAAAACACAATTAATTATTTAAAAGTATAGTCATTTTTTATAAGCATTGACCTCTATTAGACTTTTATGTATTTGTTAAACATGATTAATAGCAGAAAACAAATAGATTTTACTCATGAGAAGCAAAATTTAAGAGATGAGCCACAACACTTAATTAATATTGTGTTCTATTACTGTACAGCTAATATTAAAGACTACTGTACACAGTGTATTGGCTTAAAAAGGACAATGATATCACCAACTGGGTATTTCTGGAGAAGGCCTCAATTTTAGTAAGCTCCCCCTCTGCCCTACTTAGCTATCAGTTGCTTTTTATGCAGAAAATCCTGAGTTTGGACAGCCATTTTTTTTCATCAAATAACTTGTCTCTGCAGTGTTGAATGATCAATTTTGTTCCAGCTTTGAATAACTCAAATTGTCCTGTCTGGTCCTTCAATTTACCTTAATTTTATAATCTTATATACATAAGTTGACCTTGTTCAAACAGCTGCTGCAACAATTTGCCATCCAGAGTTCACAGTTTTAGGGTTCGTGCCCTGCATAAGTCCTCACACGAGTTTAGTCTGAGTGCTTTCAAGCATATTATGAATCATTTTTATTGAATTTATTTCATTTACATTAGACTGTTTGTCAAAAGATGACAATTTCCATTCATCTTCAATATATCTATAAGACACTGTTTAAGGTTATGCAAAAGTCCAAAAAAACAAGCGTTCTTAAGATAAGTGACTTAGATCCAACATGTAATCATTTTAAACAAAACCAGTTGCACGTCTTCTGGACCTGATCAAACTCATAGCTGCATGTCCGTACCAGAATTCTGTCTTTTATGCTTTTTCTGGAAGTTATAAAGGAAGTGCTGAACCTTTGGCTATTCATCTCTGATTTTATACTG
>JAUDJI010001344.1:0-10835 GCA_037389245.1 Oryzias sinensis | reverse complement strand
TCTCTCTGTGTGGGGTGGGTGGTGCTGGGCCTGGGGTGTCGGCACCTACGGGGATGGGGCCCCTGGGCTGGGTGGACCTGGCCCCTATGCTGGGGGGGGCTGGGGGACAACTGTTTGACCACCGGGGGACAGACTACCAGCTGTCCCCAACTAACCGCCTTCCTCATATACCCTCATTATAGGGTGAAGGGGTGGGAGGTTTAGCCTGCGATGCGCCTTGGGGGGGGGGCTACTTGGCTTCCCTGGTGTGGGGTATGTTGCCCTTGGCAACGGCGGCCGTGTCCCATGGGTGCCGGCTTCCTGGGCCTGGCGGTGCTCTCTCCACGCGGGGAGGGGGTTCATATTACACCTGAGCTGGGGGTGTTCGTGTCCCTGGGGGGTGGATTCTGGTCCGGGCCCCTGAGCGCTGGGCCCCGCCAAATTTCCAACTGTGGCCGAGCCTGGTCGGGCCATGTTTACGACACCCCTTGTGGGCCCCCCTTTTTCCCCGGGGTGCCCCCCTCCTGGGCGGGGGCGTCAGGCCCCTGCTTTGCTCCTCCCTGGACCAACCGTGGGCCGGGTGGATGGCTGCCTGGAGTGCGGAGCGGGTCTCCCTTGGGGGGTCCTGGCTCGTACCTGGGGTTGGGGCGGGGGCATGCCCGGAACTCCTGGGTGGTGATGGGTGCTCGTCTAGGGCTGTGGGCGTCCTTCTCTGGTGGGCCCTGCGTTGGGCTCCCCCGGCGCAGCGGGGGGGCTGCTCTCCTGGTTGGGCTGGGGCGGCGCTCTCTTTCCCCCCATGCCTCCCTGCGCTCTGGCTCTGGGGGCCTCGCGGCGGTCCTGCTGGTCCTGGGCTGGGTGGCGGACTAGGTCGCCCGTGGGGCAGTTGTCCCCTGCCTGCTGCCGTGTGGCGTTGGGGGGTTCCGGCTGCCGCTGCTGCTGCGGCGGGGGTCTTGGGGTGGGGAAGGCTGGGCGCTCCTCCTCCTTCTTTTCACATTCCACCATCCATTTTAGAAGAACATAAACACTCACCTGAGCACAGGTGTTAGCTCACCTTTGCACTAATAGTTTGTATGATTGAATGAATGAAATATTTCACACTCGTTGGTTTAAAGGCATAGGTATACGTTTGTGAACACTATTTGTTTTGTGTACATGTTGACATGTGGACATTTTTGCAGCTAGCAGGTGTGTTGATTTGATTTGAATTTGATTTGAAATGGTTTATTTCAAGCAATCAAATAGAAGTAGTACACAAAAGCAATATAATCATCAGTTATACATTCATACAGTAACTAATCAAACTTAGGATAATTAGACATAATTAATAAAAATTGCTTGAAAGGGAGTGGAAAGAAGCAAACTTATATAATCCCACCCCGTTATACTGTAACCATTTTATTACATGATTTATCAATATCCGGTTCCTAGGTTTTATCAGACAGAATTAAGAATCATAAGGTATCAATAAAGCACGTGCCAAAAATGAAATTTCTTAAGTACTACGTCAAAAATAACTTTAGAAATCAACATGGCAAATGCAGCATCTGAAATATATGCAAATTATGTTACTTTTAAAAGTCATTCATATGCTTTAAAACATAATACTATATCAGTAAAATAGACACAACAATGTTTCAGGAATTTTCATAGCAAAATTTCATCAAGTATCAAAAGTTAAAGACATGTGCAAAGTTATGCTACATTAGGAAATATTTTTGAATCATTTTATCAATTTTAGGAGCTAGTGAAGTAATATCATCAAAAGTCAATCAATTTAACAATTTTCAATAAGTGATTAATCATTTGTTTTACTTTTTTAAATATATTTTTGTATTTTCTTTTTTTTATTTTATTTTTTTTATAATAAGGTAATGCTGTAAGGGAAAATAAAAAGGGTCCATAATCTGTCGATTGTCCAGGGTTGGTATTTCTTCTTTTACTGATAACAGCCGATCTTCTGGGTTCAAAACAGTTTATAGTTCTCTTCGATGTTATGTCTGCAGACATTAGATTCAGGTCCATATCCTTCTTCAGCTGATATCAGCTGCGGTGAAAGTTGAGGTCAAGTTGTCTGCAGGTCCGAACTCTGCTGTTATTCAGGTGACGTCAGACTTATGGAGAAAGTGATGATTCCTGGTGTCATATTTCTTGAAATTATTTGGCTCTTTGATTTATTACTCCACGTTGTTTCAGACAACCGTAATCAAGCACTTCTCAAAGTCATTCATGGTGTGCACAACCAGAACCTTAGCTCGGTCCGGTGGACCGAGTGGTTTGACGTAAATCCTGCAGCCTTTAATCCAAGTGTTCTCAATCTGCTTACGCTTCCTGAGAAGCCGTGCATGTTTTGAGATTTCAGCATTCCTTCTGGTCAGATGGTCGTTCAGATAAGCAGCTGAACCTTTCAGGTTCTTCCTTTGGTTCATCAAAGCTAGCTTGTGTTTGTGATTCACAAACCTGATGAGGATCGCTGGTTTATCCGTCTCCTTTCTCCTGGGGAGCAGATGGCAGGTCTCGATGGTATTGAGATCCAGGGAAATCCCTTTAGATGTGAGAAATGAATGTATTTGCTGTTCCAGCGACGCTGCATCTATCTCCGTATTAGCACTGCTAGCTACGCTAGCGCTAGCATTAGCAGTGCTAGCTCCAGCTGCATTCAGCTTCGCTCGAGGCTTGATTGGTACTCCAGTGAGAATGACATTATTCATCCTTACTTGCTGTTCCACATCGTCCAGTCTTTTCTCCAGAATCTCGACCCGGTTTTCTCGCTGCTCGTTTTGAGCCCGAAATCTTCGGAACTCTTCCATCATCTCCCAGAGTGGTGTTAGTTTAGCTGACACTTGATCCATAAAACTTTTCAGCGTTTCTTGAATAATGTCAAGAGATTTTTTGAGCTCTTCATATTCCTGGGGTTTCTTCGGGGGCATGGTCAGCTCTCTTTTTGGAGAAAATCAACTTCTTAAGTAATTTGAAGATAGTATCCGCAGAGAGCCGCGACCACGCGTCTTGCCTTAACCCGGAACCGGAAATGATAACATTTGAGTGTGTGTGGAATGGCCCCGCCCTTTTTGTACTACATTTGAACCTTACCGTAATGATAAACTCTCACTTCTTCCCTCCTTTCCTTTTCCGTCCGGTCCAACACCAAAGATTTTCAAACATGGTTGAAATTAATAAAGTTTGGCCTCAATTACAAAAGGGGTTTATTCAGACATACCTCTGGTTGGTCTGAAGACTCATAACCCCTATTGTTAAAGTAAAATATGTCCAACACAAGAGGCCCTCAGCTCTCATCTGTCTGCCCAGCTGTTGGACAGGACAAGTTAAAAAAGAAAAAAGAAAAAAATGAAATCGCCAAACACGCCAGGCTTCTCAGGAAGCAGAAGCAGATTGAGAACACTTGTGTTAAAGGCTGCAGGATTTACGTCAAACCACTCGGTCCACCGGACCGGTCCAAGGTCCCTCTCACTGGCCTCTCGGAAATTTATCACACCCCCCGACCCACAAAGCCATCAGGATTGCAGGAGACTCCTCCCACCCATCCCAGAGACACTTCAACCTGCTGCCATCAGGGAGAAGATTGCAAAGTCTGCAGGCCAAAACTAGCAGACTAAGGCCGCATTTACACTGCAGGTCTTGATGCTCATATCCGATTTTCTGACTAGATTTTTTTGACGACCCGCTTACATCATCTTTTAAAAGTGACCCGTATCTGATTTTTGCATTTACACTATACAATGCTGAAACTATCAAACGTAGACATTCTGAAGACTACGTAGCAGTATTTCCACCTTCCGCGGACCTCCTTCTTCTTCCTCCTTCGGACTTTTGTGTGACTGCAGTTGTCATGGAGGCAAGGCGGCGACGGAAGGAGGATAACAAAAAAAAGGAGTCTAGTTAACCATTGGAGAGAACAGAAGACAGAGATTCTGACACTCTGGACCACTGATCTCTGACAGAAGTGTTGCTGTGGTGCAGCGTGCTGACGCTAAACTCATTCTCTTTAGATTCTGCATTTAATCTTTAAAAATATTGTAAATCTTATAACGTCATCTTGAACCTGGTGGACTCTGGTCCTTGAAAATATTATCTGACATTAAACTGATATGCAGCTACAGATCTGCCTCTGCAGGTTTACTCAATTCTGCACCAAAACTCTCCTTCAAAGAATCAAAAATGTTCAATTCTTTCTGGAAAATCCAGAAAATCTTTGAATCCAAACCGTTCAGCTTCAGTGAAGAACTACAAATGTAGAAATGAACCAACCAGCAGCTTGAATGTTCTGACCTCAGAGTCTGCAGTCTGCAGTTTGGACTCTCCAGTCCAGAACACAGAACCTCCATCATGGATGAATCCTCCAGGCTGTTGTTGGTCAGGTCCAGTTCTGTCAGGTGGGACGGATTGGACTTCAGAGCTGAGGCCACAATTTCCCAGTCAGTCTCTGAGAGTCCACAATAATATGGAAGTCTGTGAAGAGAAATAAAGACAGAAACAGGTGATCTATGATGAATTCAGGCTGTGGTGAGGTTCCAGTGGGACATTTCTCTCTTCATCTTCATCATGAACCAGTCCTCATCAGTCTCTCTCAGATCTTTCTTTCATCTGCAGCTGGAGGAGAGAAGGTGGAGCTCCATGGAGCTTCATGCTGCCCTCAGTCTGTCAGTGATCTGAGGTCTGAACCCCAAAGTTACCAGTAGAACATCTGGATCACAGAGACTGACAGCTGTCACTCTGACCATGAGGATGAGGATGATTGAATGTTGACAGTTTTTAAATGTTGGTTATGATCCAGTTTTCTGAGAGTTTTCTATTTCCATTTCCAAAATGATATTTTCATGTTTTCAGCTCTGAAGCTGTAAACAACAACAGTTCATCTTCCTGTTCTGTTGCAGAACTTTGATCCAGTTTCCTTCTGCATCTTCTCCTGTCTGATCCTGAAGATGAGCTTCTTCCAGCTATGGGAAACCTGTTTCCATGACAACGTCTCCTCCAGGACCAGCTGGAGCATGGCAGTCAACATGAGTGCAGTCACTGACTAACATGCAGCTCTCTGTGCTGACAGATCCCTGAACATCTGTCTGCATCCACAGCTGCTGCTGATACTTGCTCCTCTCCCTGTCTCTGCAGCTGCATGCGGTGGAAGTATCATGGTCTGGCTCTGGTGGGGACCTTCTGGAACAGCAGCAGCTTCAGTCTGTGTTCCTGAACTTCAGTCCTCAGGTCCACCATCTTGAAGGCTTTTCCTGCTTCTCTGCATAAACACAGCTGCCTCCAGTGACTCGTCATTCTGTAGACCTCCATGATGAGCTCAGTCAGGTGTGTTTCAGCAGGTAAGATGGAAACCATGCAGGTTGGTGGTTCTGGGGACTGGAGTTCAGAAAGCCTGTTCTACTGCTTTTAGACCATTCAGGTGGAAGGCAGGGCGCTGTGATGCTGTAGTATCGCGAGACCCGGTGAGACGAGTACGGTGAGTTAACTTGGCAGCTGGTAAGTTGTGAACAAACATTTTGGTTTATTTCATTACACCGCCATATTTAAATAATCCAGAAAGAAAGTTGGTCTCAAGTGCCGGACCCTCACCCAAGCCTACAGGGGGCTTGTGGAAAGCATCCTCACCAGCGGACTAACAGCCTGGTTTGGTAACACCACCATGAAAGAGAAGAAGATGCTGCAGAGGGTCGTTAACACAGCTGGAAACATTATAGATTGCAACCTCAGACGCCGCAGGCCTGAAAGCATCCACACCACACGCTTCCACGCACACACCACACACTTCCACGCACACACCACACGCTTCCACAACAGCTTCTTCCCAAAAGCAATCAGAATGCTGGCAGAGGATATCAGAGAGGGAAGACTGGACTAAATTACTAAGGGCAATAAACAATAATGTGCAATAATTCTTCTGTACAGACTGGGTCGCTGCAATACTCACATTCATATTTTTATATTTTTTTATACACCTTGTAAATTTGTTGTCTAATTTTGACTTTTAACTATTCTATTCTATTTATTTTATTTGTTATTTTTCTTCAAAAAATTTTTTGTCCTTTTTAACTCACCCTGACATGAGAGATGCCAAAGAAACATTCTGATGTACCGCATGTGCAAACGGCAATAAAACCTTGAATCTTGAAAATCTGAAAAAGTTTGTCAAGCGTTTGTCAGCCTGGACCTGGAGGATCTGGAGAATTACATCGACGAGTGTTTTAATACCTGCGTCATGAGGAAATCCAACACCGACACTCCGTCCACCAAACGTGGGCGTCCCGAAGATTCTCCGGGGGCTGCCTCCTCTCCAGGCAGCAACATGAGTGATATCCTGGATTCAATCGATAAAAAGCTCTCCAGCCTTGATTGCCGTTCAAATCTGCTGGAGATCCTCCATAAGGAATTCCAAGGTCTGCCAGAGTCTCTGGAATTCAGCAGCAGCAGGTGCGGGAGCTCGCAGCGGAGAACCAGGCCCTCAGAGAGACCGTCAAGATTCTGAGCAACAACACCGCCCGTCTCTCCGAGGAGAACCGATCCATCAAAGAAACCTTCCTGGATCTTCAGGCGAGGAGCATGAGGGACAACCTGGTGATCTCGGGGATTCCAGAAGAGGCAGGAGAAGACCCAGAGACCGCCGTGAAGTCCTTCATGGAGGCTCAACTGAAGCTCCCCAAGGAAGAAGTCCAGAAGATCTCCTTCCACAGGGTTCATTGGCTCGGAGGAAAGAGACCGGACAATCAGCGTTTGTGTCCAATTGTTGCCAAATTTGAGCATTATAAACAAAAGGAGCTGGTGAACG
Source organism: Oryzias sinensis (assembly GCA_037389245.1). Lineage (NCBI taxonomy): Eukaryota > Metazoa > Chordata > Actinopteri > Beloniformes > Adrianichthyidae > Oryzias > Oryzias sinensis. The sequence goes on along the minus strand of JAUDJI010001344.1, from coordinate 4,066 downwards.
GCCGAGGCCGGGAGCTGAAGGGAAGACACTTCAGCGTGAATGACCAGTTCCCGGTCGAGATCCTCCGCCGTCGGAAAATCCTCTTCCCGCTGAGGAGAAAGCATCTCTCTGCTGGAACCCGTGCCGTGGTTTCCGCGGATACGCTTTTTGTGAACGGCAAGGTATTCCGGGACCCAGAGGTAACACCCTGGCTGTGCTGAAGGCTTTCAGAGGCGCACTGACATCTGCGCTGCCCAGAAGAAACCCGCAAACTTATTTAAATGAATAGGAGATAATGGGATCATCAATAATCCACACCTCTAAGGAAAACTGTTTTTTTTCTTCCCCTCTCACATTCATGTTTCTGTTGTTTTGTTGTTTTTTCTCTCTTGTCCCCCCCTCCCCCCCTTTCCCTTTCCTCGTTTGTGAATCAGGTAAAGGCAACGCAACCAAGGTGAGTTTTTTTTTATGCACGGAAGGGGCGCACGCCCGCACACACACGTTGATAAACTGCAAACATCTCATTCAGGCTCACACAGGACGCACGCAACATGCAGCTCACCGCCAGGAAACGTTCAGCCACAACACACAGCGCTTCTCGGTGCAGCAGGTAAATACAGCGGGCACGCGCACACGGACTGGCACACGCACTATTTAGCCTTGCACTCTCCCAGTTAGAGCAGTTATGAACAGTCTTAACATCGTTAGCTGGAATGTGTGTGGACTTGGCTCTGGGCCAAAGAGTGTTAAATGTGTGTTAAAACAAACTGATTTTCTTCTTTCATGTTTTTTTTCTTCTAATCCTTTACAAACCTTTCATTATTTGTAATCTGATTACAAGGAAGTCTAAATGGAAAACTAAACAGAATCTGTGATCATTAAAATAATCTATAGCTGCAGCTCTGAGTGGAGCCATCAGTGAGAAGGTTTCAGAGACGTTAGCTTTTTTTACAGAACCAGGAAGGTCTGGAGTTTGACTGAATTCTAGATATCAAACCTAAATGCTGGTTTGTGTTCATTCTTCTAATGGTGGTGTTTGAATGAAATGTGTGACCACAAATGCTACATGAATGTTAAAGATGTTAGGATCCTGGTCTATTTCCACTCCTACCTGGGAATCATCTGGGTTCCTCACCCTTCAGCCGACGTCAGTCCCTCTGCTTCATGCGGTAGAGTACAGACTCATGCTAAGCTCTAAGCCAAGCCTTAAGCCAAGCTCTTTGCAAAGTGCCACATTCTACCTGCAAGCTTATCCATTCTATGTTTTGCCTCTTCAGGAATTGCTACCAGCTTCACCTCCACCATTGGTCACCGATTACCATACATCAGGACACCAAGCTAAGCTCCATTCATCAGTCGTCACTACTCCCACCAGACTGGCAGGTCTCCATTCAGTCATGCGTCCAAGTCACGAATCTTCCAAGCCAGAACCCTCCACCACCCCTGGGACTCAATAAAATACTATAATTTCATCCACTTTCAGCTTCTGCCCTGCTTCTGGGTCAAAACCCATTCAACCCAGCAGACGATCTGAACTCTGATCTGATTTATCATCACAATCACTTCTGGACTCACCTGAACTTTCTGCAGTTCCTCACAGCTGGGATCAGTCTCCGTTTACCCTCCTTTGAGGATATCTTGTACTGGTCAAGGTCCAGTTTATCCAGAACCTCCTCTGACATCTGCAGAGTGTAGGCCAGAGCTGAGCAGTGGATCAATAAGAGATTCTTCTTTGATTTTTTCTTTGACTTCAGGAACTCTTGGATCTCCTGATGAACTGAGAGGTCCTTCATCTCCATCAGACAATGATAGATGTTGATGCTTCTGTCAGGAGAAACTCCTTCACTTTTGATCTCCTTCAGGTTGTTGATGGCTCTCTGGATGGCTCCTGGATTCTTCTCTGTCTGACCCAGCAGGCCTCCTAAGAGTCTCTGGTTGGACTCCACAGAGAGACCATGAAGGAAGCGAACCAGCAGGTCCAGGTGTCCAGTTTGACTCTGCAGGGATTTCTCCATGACTCTACTCAGAAACTCATCCAGGGATGGGTTCTCCATGTTGTTCTTCAGGAAGTCCTTAATGACCTTTAATGGGTTCTCCATGTTGTATTTCAGGAAGTCCTTAATGACCTTTCCCTTCCTGTTGGAGTAACAGTGGAACATGTAGACTGCAGCCAGAAACTCCTGAACGCTCAGATGAACAAAGCTGTAGACCGCTTTCTGGAAGATCTCACACTCTCTTTTGAAGATCTCAGTACAAACTCCAGAGTACACTGAGGCCTCTGTGACATCCAGACCACACTGCTGCAGGTCTTCTTGGTAGAACATGATGTTTCCTTTCTCCAGATGTTCAAATGCCAGCCTCCCCAGCTTCAGAAGAACTTCCCTGTCAGTCTCTGTCAGCTCTTGTGGACTTGTCTGATGTTCCTGCTGGTACTTGTTCTTCTTCCTCTTTGTCTGGACCATCAGGAAGTGGGAGTACATGTCAGTCAGGGTGGTGGGCAGCTCTCCTCTCTGCTCTGTGGTCAGCAGGTTCTCCAGAACCACAGCAGTGATCCAGCAGAAGACTGGAACTTCACACATGATGTAGAGGGACATGGAGCCCTTGATGTGGGAGATGATTCTGCTGGACAGCTCTCCATCTGGGAACCTCCTCCTGAAGTACTCCTCCTTCTGAGCATCATTGAAGCCTCGGACTTCTGTCAGTCTGTCCACACATGAAGGAGGGATCTGATTGGCTGCTGCAGGTCTGGAAGTGATCCAGACCAGAGCTGAGGGCAGCAGACGTCCCTGGATGAGGTTAGTGAGCAGCACGTTGACTGAGGACTTGTGTGTGACATCAGACACCAGCGGACTGTTGTTGAAGTCCAGAGAAAGTCTGCTTTCATCCAGACCATCAAAGATGAACAGAAGTTTGCAGACAGACAGCTGTTCTGCTGGGATCTTCTGGAGTGTTGGATGGAACAGCTGGATCAGAGTGAGAAGACTGTGCTGCTGGTCTCTGATCAAGTTCATCTCCCTGAAGGACAGAGGAACCACAGCACTGATGTCTTGGTTCTCCAAGCCCTCGGCCCAGTCCAGAGTGAACTTCTGCACTGAGAAGCTTTTTCCAGCTCCAGCAACTCCGCTGGTCAGAACCACTCTGATGGATCTGTGTTGGTCAGGGAGGACTTTGAAGATGTCTGGGTTCTTGATTGCAGTGTCATGGAGCTGGTTGGTCTTGGTGGTGGTCTCCAGCTGCATCACCTCATGTTGGGTGTGAGCCTCTGGTCTCAGTCCCTCTGTGATGTAGAGCTCAGTGTAGACCCTGTTGAGGAGCGTTTCTCTTCCTGCTTCTTCAGTTCCTTCAGCCACATGTTGACTTCTGCTCCTCAGACTGATCTGATGTTCTCCAAACATCTCCTGCAGACCAACATCTGCTGACAGAGCAGAGAAGAAAGCTCCTTCATGAGTGTTCCACATGTTTCCAGAAGAATCCATCAGCAGATGATCAGGCTCTGACTCACCAGCTCTGGCTCTTTCTGCAGACTGGGGTCCGCTCCTCTTCTTCTCTCTGTGGACACTAAGGAGAAACGTTAGTGAACAACAATCAAAGCAGTCAGTGGGAAGTTCCAGACTGACTCTGATCATGGAGCACATCCTCTCTGATCTCCAGACTCAGATATTGGGATCCAGACTGTGCTGAATGTGAGCAAATGTGTTTCCAGGTGAAACCAGAGCAGATCTAGTCCATCTGAAGGTCTAAATGATGCCTTAGCTGTGTTTGGAGCTCATGTCTGGACTCAGCTCAGAGAAAAGTTCAGCTGTTTGCTTCATCCTCACAGACTGAGCTTTGTGTCCTCCAGAGTTGTCCAACTCTTTTCTTTCCTCTCAGACCTAAAGCGCTCACAGCAGATGGTTGACCTTCCTGGATGGATCAGCTGATGTTCTTGATGAGAACATTGATGTTCCTGCTGAGAGCTGAACTCTGCTTTGTTCACTAGAAACTGCTTCTTACTGTGAGTCTGAAGGTCCTGGTTCAGTTCTGAAGTCTGGAGGTTTCCCTTTGGACCGGTCACTCTTCATGGATCCACAGCTGGAGGCTGCAGACT
>JAUDJI010001343.1:0-10839 GCA_037389245.1 Oryzias sinensis | reverse complement strand
TTTTTTTTCAAAGATGTAGAATCTGAAAATGGTTATAACCCATTAAAATTATAAGCTTTATCTCCAGTGTAGTCCACATTATTTCAACGGATTTTGAAGTGGAGAAAAGCACCTTTGCGCTGATATACAACACTTTACAGTAGTGAAGTGTTAATGTGTTCAAGAGAGAAAAGCAGCGTTGCACTGATATGCAGTAAAGCTGCATTTCCCCGCATCAGAATCAGCTAATTCATGATGGCGTAAATGTTCAGAGTTATCGTAAGTCAAAGCTCATGTGTTATTTAAGTGTTGCCTGTGGTGTCTCCGGTGTTAAAGGGTTAAAAATAAAATAGCATAAAAGCTAGTCTACAAAATCAGATTTCACTATGACTTTCAAAATATCTACTTCTTGCCAGGTTCAAACTGTCAAAAAACTCAGTTGTGTCCTACCCAAGGATCTACATCTAGTGCTTGTCAGTACAGAATTGGTAGTACCCCAAAATCAAATTTAAAGTGATAAATAATATAATATAATATCAAATTTACAACCAACAGGGGTGGGGGGGTAGTAATAAATGAATGATACATCTTTGCATACTAAAAGCAGGCAATAGTCTAGCTTGTGCTGCTCTTTGAAATGAGTGTTTAAGTGCTTTTACACAAAAAATTAGGAAGAAATCGTGCCAGCCTCACTAGTTCGGTGACGATCATATATTGATTAGGACCCTTGGATCCTTACTGAACCAACCAGACCATTTCTGACCTTTTGTGATCTTCACATTAAAATATTACTTTGAGGTGTTTTCTTTTCCCTATTTAAAATGTTCATCATTTACCCTTTGCATTTTGGTGCGCTGACTTGTTAAATCTGCATTCATACTGTAGTGAACTGTACCAGAGTTCACTTGACGGCAAAACATTTTTTGTTTCTGGTGGAACTTGGTTTGCGTCTTTGGCGTGCACCAGAGTTATAGTGATCTATAACAGAATGTCATGATATGTTTGAAGTAGCAGACCCAGATGCTGGAACCCGGAAGTAAACTCAAACGTAGGGTAAATAACAAGTCCTTTATTTTTCCGGCTGGAAAAATCAATCGTCTTAGAATTCAGATTCTGTTGGCAGGCGATCTGAACCGTTAGCAGTCTTGCCGTAGTTGGAATTCCCTTTGTGGCTGAGGCGAGAAACCTGGAGTGGCTGGAGCGGAGCGTGGTAGGAGACGAGGCTTGGAAGCGGCGGATCTTGAAGAGGATTATCCCAGGTGGACACTCATGGAGATGGACCTGAGAGTGAGATCACAAGGCAAGGTAAGCTTCAAGAAAACGTGGCGAGCATGAATTAACTAGTTGACCAGACAATCACAGAGAATGGCAGCGAACTGGCCATGAATGCTGGGCTGGATATCCTTAAGAAGGCGTGAGTTGCTGAAGTGAGTGTCCAGAGCTGGTTCCAATCTTCAGAGGCAGATGACAGAGAGGAGGGGGAGGAGAACTGACAGAGGCACAATGACACAGAAACAACTAAAGGTATTTTACCTGTATACAAGATGGGGTTTGAAAAAACTAAAATATTACAAATAATGACAAAAAAATGCAACTTTGAAGTTTTTTTACATCATGAAGGTCTGCAGGCTGAGCAGACTAGAGACTCGTTCTTTCTGGTAAACACGTCTGAGATGCAAAGGGACACAGATCAAATCATCAAATCATCAACATTTTGACTTTGAGAATATTTCTCCTGTTGTCTATACAATGCATTTTTTTGTCTGTGTGTTTACGTAGGAATATGTGTGGCCCGTGCGTGGGTACATTTGCGGTTAATCCATTGATAATGAGGAACAGCGCAAAAACATTGTTTGAGCTTTAGCCTTGATGACAGAAATGCTTTTTAATTTAACCACCCACTTACTTCCACTCCCTCTTCATCCTCCTTTTTACACCTGTTTTTTCTGCACTCCTTCCTCATGTCTTTCTGAGATGCTCGTCCACCTTATACCTCTCCATCTGTGTCTGTCTTTTTCTTCATTTTGGAAGCTTCATTGACACTTGACTCACCTAGTGTTTCACAATATACTAAACCCACCTGTCTGTAGCTCTTTTGCTTTAGGTTTCCGGCCTTGTATGTGCTGACAGCCTCAATGAGGGGGTCCATTTCCAGACATCTGAAAAATGTACCTGAGCAATTACTACCCACCCAAGAAAGACAAACACACACAAAACAGGAAATTCCAACACAGTGAAAGATACTGTAGATTTAGAGTTTCAACACTTAAATCAGCTAAAATGCACATCAGACAGATCTGTGCTGTCAGATAAAATTGCCTGTCTGCATGACATCATTTATCTCTTCAAAGCAAACATATACTTTCATAAATCAGAAGAAACAATGTGTAGGTTTTTCTCAGCTGTAGTGTCACAGATCCAGGTGGTCCCTGCATTCATTTTTTTAAGAACTTAGATTATTACACTTGTTTGGAGGCACAGAGAGCCACAAAGGAAGCAAGCACTAAGAAGCCATGGAAAACTTTGTTAGAGGATTAGGGTTATCATTATAATAGGACTCGAGCAGCAGCAAGCCTTTTAATTGCCTGAAGTACCCATAGGAAAAATCTGTTGCTCAAATGTTGCTTGATCTCGTCTCTTGAGATCAGTTTGAGCGTCTCATATTTGTATCATTCTGTGATCATTTGCTTCTGAACTCTTGCTCCTAAGGGTCCCTTAGGAGCAAGGGTTAAGCAAGAATGAGAAAAGACATCACTGAGACAAATGAGGTTGAGTTGAGACAACTGTTAGAGCAATAATTAAGAAGTGGGAGAGACGACCCTAAGACGCTCATGAGACAAATCTGAGAAGAATGAGTCCTAAAAGAGATCTCATCGTTGTCTGTCTGATGTCTCTTTCATGTCTGAATCATTTCTCTTGAATGTCTTACCAAAGCCGTTAATGAGAATGATATTTGAGATATATTTGAGAAAGAAAAGAGAATTTAGTTTTATAGCAGTGGTCGCCAATCCTGGTCCTCAAGGGCCACCATCCTGCAGGGTTTAGATGTTTCTTTGCTCCCCAGATGGGAATCAACAGGTGATTACACCTCCTGCAGAACTTGAGGAGGAAATTCACCCACTGCAGCAGATCTGTTGGATCAGGAAAACAGCTAAAACATCCAGAACAGTGACCTTCAAGGACCAGGATGGGAGCCCATTGATATACAGTAACAGTAAAAACAATACTAGAAATGTAAATGCTTTACACTTTATTTGGGCAGCACCATCATCAGTACAGCATTTGAATTGTGGTAGCAGTATTAGACACTTTTTAAAATATTAAATGCATTAAGCACATGAAGCGTGGCGTACTCAATGTGGCTGACATGCTGGTCATGAATACTTCCAGATTTTAACCAACAAACACACTGACAGCACTGCTGAGGTACAAGGAGAAAAACAAGATTATGTAACCACATAAAAAAGTACCTGATAAAAACATTCTCTGAAACTTACAGACTATCAAATCCATGAACCAATTTGAGAACCAAATTAAGACAAAAAATAAGAAAAAAGATGGAAGAGAAACCAGTCCGCATACTGTAGATCATAGCAGTCGCCTTAGAACCTGTTCTGGCCCTACATTTGTTGACAAAGGCTTTCTTGAGCTTGGCCTCTTCAATTTGTTCCCAACCAGGTAGAGTGGCACATCTCAGGACATGAGCTGTAAGACAAGAACATTAAAATCTGGCATGAGTAAATTGATAATAGACAGCACATAAACAATAACACCTCAAGCTAGAAGCAAACTGTAGTTTTATAAAAGCAGCTGCATAATGCTACCATGAGATTACGTTTCTGTCATCCCTAAAAGGAGTCACACGTCGCTTGAGAGGACATCTGTTTCAGTTAAAAGAACTAAAATGCAGCATACTATGGGCATTAACTATTTAACAAAGGTTCAGATCTGTTTCATTTCATTTTTCATGATACAGTCCAGATCAAACATTTAAGAAATTATCAAAAGTCACATTTTGCATGGTTGGCTCTTAACAAGGGAAAAATAATATCCTTGTCTTAATTGGGACGCTGAGGGCTGATCGTGTCAGACGGCAAACTGTGAAATAAGATATTTCAACGAATATATATTATAGTATGATTAAGAATTTTGTGGTCAATATTTTTTGGATTGTTCAGAATATTTCCATTAGTTTTTTAAAGTAGAGCACTTTGGCTTATGTCTTTGTTCTGTTTGAGACTGAAGAATTACCACTTAGTGGTACAAAAGTAAAGGTTGGAAAAAAGTCTGTTATACTTAGAAAACTTTATAAAACCACCCTTTAAATTGTATTTTATTTCTTTTAATGTGACAATCTTGCTATTTAAATCAAATTACCCCAAAATAAAGATTTTCAAAGCTAAATTTTAAGTTGGCCAGGGCTGCTCATTCCTGGTCCTTGGGATCCATAACCCTAACTGTTTTCCAGATCTCCAAGCCCTGCTAGCTGTTGATCAGCTCAAGCAGATGTCTCCACATTCTGACTGGATGAACACACCTGGTCCAGCTAATCAGCAGCAAGCAATTCAGGGAGAGTTGGAAAACAGGCAGGCTGGTAGATCTCAAGGACCAGGGATGAGCAGCCCTGAGTTAGATTAATACAAGATTAATTAGAATAATTAACTGCAGGTCATGATTAACTAACACACCCAAAAATGAATTGCATGACAGCACTCAGAAATATGTACCTTTGCAGAAACTCCAGGGTTGAAGCCAGCTCAGTTGGATAATGACTGTTAAAGCAGAAGTAGCTTCTGAACATCAGGCACAGTGCTGCAATGTTGTTGTGTACGATGGAGCGGTCCAAACTCAGCATGAACCTCCTTGGGGAAAAGCAAGACTGTCCTAAAGACAGAACAATGGATAAAGAAAACATGTCACTCATGTACAGTGTACAAAGACAAAACCTCTAGAATCATTTAACATTTGAAACTTTACTTACCACATACAATTGGAGTTACAGTTGGAGTCAACGGCACCTGCTGCAGCTGGACCTCGTCTGCATCTTCTACAAGAACATGGCATCCTCCTCATTAAAGTAGCAGAGCAGAAGAAAGAGCGTCTCTTTAACATCTCATCTCTTCTGAGCAGCCACTCTGCTCTCCCCGCATCATCTGCAGCCTTTTAGAGTCTGGAAAAACGTCTTGCTTTCATCATTTCTGCAACCAGAGTGCAAAACATTTCCTTCCTTAGTCTTGGGCCAGGTCCCTTTCCCCTCTCCAAAGACTGCACAAATTCCTCAGAAAACTTACTCCATGGAATTTCAAAGCTGTCCTCCCAGTCAATGTATGTACAGTCCTCGGTTTCTGGAAGATGTGGATGATGAACTTCTCTGTGACAATAACAAAAGTCATGATGATTGTGTTGGTGAGGTCTCAACAGATGATGATGTGCTGTTCTCTGGCGTTTGGTCTGCAACAAAAAACAAACAAACAGTATAAGTGTATTAAGTTTACACTGTACCGTCAGTGTGTTACCCATTCACATTCATATCCACTTCCGTGCATTACAAAAAATCATTTGTAATGTTTGAGACTTACATTTCAATTTCCAGAAAGCAAGACGTTTCCGGGCTTGAACAGGTCTCAAAGCTGGCAGCAAGTCAGCCTCTTCTATGAATCGTAGATCCTCATACAACTCCATTTATTCCAATGGACTGCAAGTGTTCTTCCAGGATGTCTTCTATGGCTCTGGTATGACTTCCATAATGGCAGTGTGGAGGAACATGGGTTCTGACTCACTCATTTTCACGTGTAGAATTTAGATCACCTTGAATCAGAGAGGGGAAAAAAACATGTACACACACATTTTATACAGCACAAAGTAAGATCTGGAAAGGTTTTTAAATATGATTTATATGATTCACTAAAATCCTCCTACATATCAGTGTTGACATTGTTGGCTTAGCTACATCTCTGCTCTCTAAACATCTCCACCACTGACAGAGGGCTGAGAATGTTTTCCTATATGCATACTTAAATTTTCAGATTATGCTTTCTAGACATGTGAGCAGTTAATGACTTTACTTTAAACACATGTCCATAACCAGTTTCAAAAGATGACATACCAGGCCAAACGTCTGCAAGATGATCTTTTAAACAAGATAAAAGGTTTTTACAGCGTAAAAATTGAACATACAGTGAAACTGCACATTTTGAAGTTTGCAATAATGGAAATGGTTTGTGGTGTCGTCACACTGTGAATGGGATGAATCCTGCAGACCCGCCTTAACTGAAGAGCAAAATGTCTTCCAGTTACTTAGCACTCACGGCACGCGTTTGGAAAAATATCGAGGCTCATTCTGTAAACTCTGCACTGCAAATAACTCTACAATGTCTCTATTTTTCATTACAAAAAGCACAAGTTAACCTTTTTAAAATGTAATAATTACTTATACAGCCAAAGCCACCGCGAGTGGCCCAGACGTCTGCAGTACTACCGGAGCTAGCTTAAAACACCTTTAGCATTCAACTCAGTTCAGAGTTGGAGGAAAGAAATCGCAAACTTACCGTGCAAACTTCAAAGATTTTACTTGAATCTTTTCCAGACAAGCAAAAAAAATGTTGGAGATTCATCCCACGGATTGTTAAAACGCAGAAAAATTACGACAAACGCTCGTCAAAAGTCTCTCGTTCTCTGTACTTCTCCCGCTTGCAGATCCCGGCCCGTTGGTGACGTCACCCACTGAGTTTTCCCTCCCACTGTGATCAACCAATCAGAAATCTGTGTCAAGTGAGGCTGTGATACAGTTTAAAATTCAAATCGAGTTACTCCAGGCTTCTGTTTGTTCAATATGATGCAGGCTAAAATCAAGAAAAAAGGAAATATTTTCAGCTTGTAAGGCTGCATGAAGGGTGATTTTTAAAGAAAAAGATAAATTAACTAAAACTGAACCCCATAAATCTGTACCACCCTCAATAGTTGATTTATTTATTTTATTATTTTTATTTATGTATTTTATTTGTTTGTTTCAAATGTAAAATCAATTTATTGTTCACTTTAAGGTGATCCAAATTTGATCACAAATTTTCTTTAGTTGTTTAGTTCAGACATCAATGTGTTAAATGTTTTATACCCACCAACATATAAGTGTGTGTATATGCACTTGTGCGTGTATGCATGTTTGCCAGTGCATGCGTGTGTTTGTGTTTAACTAAACCTGGCATCATTAACCCAACATACATTCTTGTTCATTTATGTTTATCTAAGCAGTCAAAAAAAAGTTTTTTAAATCGACACTGCAACGTTGTCTTGAAATTTCATGTTTTTTAAAATGTTTCAAAAATATGTCTTTTGAGGACATGACCGTCTTAATGATTTAACTTTTTTCTCTTGAAATTGTAATTAAGTTATATAAATGTAAGGAATATACAACTTTTTTAAGTTGAAAATAAATAAAAAAAATATTATTTTCCAGAGATGAACTGTAATGCTGTCATCATGAGACTCATTTTAGGGCTTGTACTACTCTCATTTTTCTTTTTGCTGAGACAAAAAAAAAAGAGGCTAAAACAAGATCTAAATTATTGAGCAACGAGAGACAAAACCCTTTATGTCTTTCACTGAGACGTAACTGAGATAGGGATTTGAAGTAAGGATATCAAATTGAGACATACTTGAGCGCAACATAATATGGCTCATTTTTCTCTTAATTGAGATCTGGAGAAGAGACAGTTGTGAGAGAATTCTGAGATCTCAAACAGTGCTCACTGTGAGACTTATTTCTCAGGAGAAATGTTTGAGAAGAATGAGAAAAGCAGTTTAGTCTCAAACAGTTCTCATTTATGTCTAGGAGACGTAAATGTGACAGAAACGAGATCTCATCTTCGGTTTTGCTTTGCTATGGGTACCCAGTCTGTGCCTAAACCTTTTAGATGGACAGATCCAACATTTCAATCCAAACATTCATTCACTCTTTTTACTTTCCCTCTCGTTTACTCTGTACAACTCTCACCCTCTCCTAACTAGATCCCTAATTCTTTGGCTTTTGAGAGTTTTTTTTTTCATTCAGCATCTCCCTGTGAAACCAGCTAACTAATTCATCTCCAGACAAATTGCCAATCAGTCGAGGACAAAGACAAGAAAAGAAGAGAGGCTCAGCCTCAATAGAGCCGATCGCTGTTTTACTAAACGCTCCTTCAGGGACCGAGTGGAAAAGCGTGAGGGGGAGGGGTGGAGTTGAGGTCTTTCAAAATGTGGGTGTTTGTCTGCGCATTCGTGGTGTGGGTTAATTTTAGTTTAAAGGGGCATTTGTGAGTGTCAGTGGGGGTATCTGCATGTATGTGTGTTTGTGTTCACTGAGATGGTATGTATCCTCATCACCACCTCCTGCCAGGGTTCACCATTCTCTGTGCGTAGAGGTTATTGACCCTGCTGTCCAATCACATTCTCCTGCCAGTCCTCAGTCTCCAACAGCAACAGGTGGTCTAGCCAATTGGTATCCTGCAGAGTGAAAGAGGCTCAAAAGAGTCATCAAATCAATTGTGGCTTCCTCTGCAGGTTTCTTGATTTTCCGCTTCTTAAAGAGCAGATCCAGTTGTTAAAAATTTGACACCAATGCAGACCTGCATCATAATATAGACTTATGTTCGGACGCACTGACATACAGTTTTGTTAATAGAATAGTCCTCTGTTTCAATGGTGTTATTGAACCCTTGTGCTATCCTAGGCACTTTAACATTGGGAGTTGGGTCATCTAGACCCACTAGACAGTGCGCTGAATCTTTTTTCTTCAATGATTTTTGAACCTCACTGGTGTCCATGGATTACATGAAATGTTTCCACCTTTATCCACCTTTGTCACGGTAGGAAGAACACATCAATGTAAGGGTGGGGTCATCTAAGATAGCACAAGGGTTAACCATATGAAACCGCCCACTTCTGCTCCAAACTTACCTTCATTTAGCATCTTATGGTACTTGAAAGCAAAAACATAATGGACATTTTTTTTCATAGCTGGATATAAAATTAGGCATCAAAGGGATACGACAGGGGTTAAATGTTCCGTATCCAAGACAACCAGCGTTTATTCTTAGAAAGTAAAAACAAGGAACTGCAATAACATGTTGATAATTTTGCAGACATTTCAGCTACCACATTTGAACAGCTAAAATATAACCTTCAGTGATGCTACACTGTTAACAAAAAACAGATGAGAGGATTGTTTTTGTTGGTCTTTTGGAGGAGGCTGAGATTTTTAATGTTCTCATTTTCAGAGTCAATTTGCATAATACCTGATTTCCCAGAGTTATCCAATTTTTGTGGGCAAAAGGGTTCAGTGACTTAAGGGCACAGTAAATAACATTTTTAAATTGAACACAAATCTAAACTAAGAATAACAAACTAAATCTAAACAATTGCTGTTTTTGTTTAAACAACCCTGTTCCTGTTGTTGAATGTTAAACATGGTATATAACTTTAAATTGATTTAATAAACTGTGTAAACCAAAAGTACTGCTGGCCACTGCTATAAAAGGCCTACAGAATGGAAAAATGCATAGGTAAACATAAGGATCAGAGAATGTCAAGTTTAATACGAGCTAATTGGACCAGCATTACACTTTAAACCATTTTTGTCAGGGTTGAAAAAGCTGCAAAAACAGCTAATTTACAGCATCTAGATTATACATATGAGAAGTATTTTCCAAATACTTTAAAAAGTTGTGAGAGTTTGATGTCTTTAATTTGCAACAATAACTGCTACTTTTCATATTGTTTAACTGTAAACCACTTTGTTATTTAAATGATTACTTTTGTTGTTTAAAAAATTCTAACTACGTAATAAAGTTTGAAAGCTTTATATACAGTGGGGCAAAAAAGTTTTTATTTAGCCACCAATTGTGCAAGTTGTCCCACTTAAAAAGATGAAAGAGGCCTGTATTTATGTAAATGAGAAACAGAATCCAGAAAGTCACATTGTCTGATTTTTAAATAATTTATTTGCAAATCATGGTGGAAAATAAGTATTTGATCAATAACAAAAGTTCAACTCAATACTTTGTTATATACCATTTGCTGGCAATGAAAGCAGTCAAACTTTCTGTAAGTCTTCACAAGGTTTTCACAAACTGTTGCTGGTATTTTGGCCCATTCATCCATGCAGATCTCCTCTTGAGCAGTGATGTTTTGGCGCTGTCTCTGGGCAACACAGACTTTCAACTACCTCCAAAGATTTTCCACAGAGATCTGGAGACTGGCTAGGCCATTCCAGGGCCTTGAAATGTTTCTTACGAAGCCACTCCTTCGTTACCCGAGCAGTGTGTTTGGAACCGTTGTCATGGTGAAAGACCCATTGCTGACGGAAGGAGGTTTTTCTCTAAAAATCTGGCGATACATTCATTCCTTCCTTTACACAGATCAGACATCCTGGTCCCTCTGCTGGAAAAAGCCCCAAAGCATGTTGTTTCCACCCCCATGCTTTACAGTAGGTATGGTGTCCTTTATATGCAATTCATTATGTTCAAAAAGTTCTACTTTGGTTTTATCTGACCATTAGACATTGTTCAAATCCTCTTCTGGACAGTGTTATCATATGAAAAGAAGGAAAAATTCTCGCAAAAATATTCAAAAGAAATGCATTTTACCTCATTGAGGCATAATTTCTTATCTACACTGTCGTGTCATCTTCATGAATTAATTTTATAAAATAATCTTAAAACTTAATCTTTAGCTACGTTCACACTGCAGGCTGAAACGACCCAATTCCGAACTTTTTGCCCCTAAGTGGCCCAATTCCGATCTTTTCATGACAGTCTGAATGACACAGTTCCGATCTTTTCAATTGCGACCCAGGCCCCGTGGGTTTGCCGTCCTGAATCCGAA
>JAUDJI010001342.1:0-10841 GCA_037389245.1 Oryzias sinensis | reverse complement strand
AGGTTAACCTGCCCCCTATTAGTGCAAAGTAATATCAGCTGGTATAGTCCTGATTGATGCCTTTTAAAAAGGTTTCTCACCAGCAAGGTGTTAGACAAGAAGCATTGCATGATGGGTAAAAGCAAAGAGCTGTCCAAAGACCTAGACAACCTTATTGTTGCAAAACACACTGAAGGCATTGGTTACAGGCGCATTTCTAAACTTCTGAAAGTTCCAGTGAGTACCAATAGGGCCATCATCCGGAAGTGGAAAGAACACGGCATTACCATAAACCTGCCACGGCCAGGTGCTCCTCGCAAGATTTCAGACAGAGGAGTCAGAACAATCATCAGAAGGGTTCTCCAACAGCCCAGGACCACTCGTGGAGGGCTTCAGAAAGACCTGGAATCAGCAGGTACCGTTGTTTCAAAGAAAACAATAAGTAATGCACTCAACCGCCATGGCCTCCATGCACACACACCACGCAAGACTCCATTTTTGAAGAAGACGCATGTTGAAGCTCGTTTGGAGTTTGCGACACAACATTTGGATAAACCCATGACATTCTGGGAGAAGATACTCTGGTCAGATGAGACCAAAATTGAACTCTTCGGATGTCATAAGACACAACATGTTTGGAGGAAAAATGGCACCGCACATCACCCCCAAAAACACCATACCAACAGTCAAGTTTGGAGGTGGGAGCATCAAGGCATGGGGGTGTTTTTCAGCATGTGGTACTGGTAGACTTCATATAATTGAAGGAATAATGACTGGAGAAAAGTATTGAGACATTCTTGATCAGAATCTGCTGTCATCTGCCAGGCTGCTGAAAATGAAAAGAGGGTGGATCTTTCAGCAAGACAACGATCACAAGCACACAGCCAAGGTAACACTCAACTGGTTGAAGAAAAAGAAAATAAAGCTGCTAGAATGGCCCAGTCAATCACCAGACTTGAATCCAATTGAAAATCTTTGGAAATAACTGAAGATCCGGGTTCACAGAAGAGACCCCCGGAACCTTGAAGATTTGAAGGCAGTTTGTGTGGATGAATGGGCCAAAATCACACCTGAGCAATGTATTCGACTGGTTTCTCCATACAGGAGGCGTCTTGAGGCTGTAATCACCAGCAAAGGTTTTTGCACTATTAAATAAATTTCAATAAGTGTGTTCAATACTTATTCCCTGTGCCATTTCACTTTATTCCACATAACTTCATTTATGGACATAAATGTTTGGATTTCTTTCTGTGTGCATTACTTGGGTTGATGCCGACATCTGGTGAAAATTTCATGTCAATAGCTCGATTAGAAATATGTTTTTTGAGAGAAATGTCGACGTGTTCAATACTTATTTTCCCCGCTGTATGTGGGAATAACATCAGCATTTATTTTGTTGGGACATGACTGGAAACACAAATCCATGTGATTGTTTGAACGGTTTCTGAGGACTCAGCGACATTTCTTAGCTCACACACCACCCCAAAGCAGTTGTGTGTGAGCTGGCGGTCCGAGCTCTGTGTCATGGTGCCCGGATCAGTTCCCCTCCCCTCCTCCAGCTGCTCCTCTCCTAACCACCAACAGCTGTCGTCACTCAACCTCATCAAACCCTGCTGTTAAAAGGAGACCTCATCCACCAGTTCATCGCCAGATCGTTACCCCTTATGGTGACTAAGCCTGGTCTCAAGTCAGATTTTGCTTTGCTCTTTGTCTTGCATCTCGCCTTTGACTAACCTTGCTCTCCTGCTTCAGGAAACCTTTGCCACGAGTGACGTCAGTAGAACTCAGGACCCGCTTCACGGAGCACCGCTGGAGAAATCCCAACACGCCGACCGCGTTTGTACCTCCAGCCACGCCACCAACCACAGCCGCCTCTGGATCACCCTCGGACCTTCGGACCTCCTGGGAGAAAATAATAAATAACCTTCTTACCTGTCACTTACCTGTCTCGTTCTCTGGGTTCCAGCACTTGGGTCTGCCACGCTAAGGAAATCATGACACTCTGCTCGGACGCACAGTTCTCCTGAGTCCGGCAGCCTCAAAGCAAACACAAAGCTATAAGTCCGGCTGCTCTGTTCACTCCCGTGCAGCAGTCGGTTGTTCCCGTGTGCACTCCAAAGCTTTCTTTGAAGCACCGTCTATGCGTGACGTAAACCAGAGCAGTAGTGACACACGATCGGAATGAACCGTTTACATGCAAGACAATTGGATAAACAATTGGCATAACACACCTATCTCAATCGGAAAGAAAGTTCGATCCAAACGAGTCTGATCGGGGCAGACTATTCCGAGCAGTGTTTACATGACGCTTTTTTCTTCCGATCAGGGGTTCTTTCCGATTACTTTTGTAAGTAAAGCTAGTGTAAGTAATCAGGAATTTTCCTCTCAGTGCAATACCTGACAAGTACACACACCCTTTACCTCTCAAAAATATACACTTTCAACACACACAACACAGATGCACACACACACGCTAACAAACACAAATACCTGTCAAAAGGAAGGTGGGACTTTGGACCATCTGTCCCCTACCCCATCCCTGGCGGGTGGTACCAGGCCCTTGGCGATGGCGACCGTGTCCGTTGGGCGGCGGCTTCCTGGGCCTGGTGGCCCTCTCTCCACACAGGGAGAGGGATCCCTGAGTTCTCTGGGAAGAATAAGAGCCGGGGATCACATCACATCTAAGCCAGGGGCTGTCCATGTCCCTGTGGTGTGCGTCTGGTCCTTGCCCTTGTGCGCCAGCCTTCTCCAAAATCCTAACTGTGGGTGAGCATTGTGGGGCCATGTTTACAAAAATCCTTGTGGATCCCCACTTCTCTTGGGCGTCCTCCTTCAGGGAAGGGGTGGCCGGCCCCTGCCTTGCACTCTCCTGAACCAACCGTGGGCTAGGTGGGTACCTGCCTTGAGCATGGGGCGGGTCCCCCCCTGGCCAATGCCTGGGTCAGGGTGGGGGAATGCTTAGAACTCCTGGGTGGTGGTGGGGTGCTCTTCTGGTAGGGCTGGAGCTTGGATTCTGATCCCAATGCCATTGGAGACATTTGGGGGTAAGCTGAAATTTGCCATTAGAGACAACAAACCTGCAAATGTTCAATAACTTTAGCACATTGCAAAGCAAGTGTGGGAGAAAATAACAATGGAACAATTAAAAGATCCTCTTGAGATAAACTTGGTTCACTTCCATTTATTTCTGAACACGTTCACTCAGTCATGCAAAACATAATGAGGTGCCAATTCTGGTTAGTAGGATTTTACATGTAATGAAAGCTCTGATTGCTTTGATAGCATCTTTTTAACATAAAGCTTCACTCCTGTGTGAATTCTCGTGTCTTTTGAGACTAGATACATGACCAAAACTAAGATCACATTCTTTACAAGTAAAAGGCTTCTCGCCTGTATGAGTTCTCGTGTGTCTTTTGAGACTAGATATTTGATTAAAACGTTTATCACATTCTTTACAAAAGAAAGGCTTCTCTCCTGTGTGAGTTCTCATGTGTCTTTTGAGACTGGATCCACGACTAAAACTTTTGTTACATTCTTTACAAGGAAAAGGCCTTTCTCCTGTATGAGTTCCCATGTGTCTTTTGAGACTGGATACACGACTAAAACGTTTGTTACATTGTTTACAAGAAAAAGGCTTCTCGCCTGTATGAGTTCCCATGTGTTTTTTCAGATACGATTTTTCAATGAAACTTGTACCACATTCTTTACAAAAAAAAGGCCTCTCCCCTGTGTGGATTCGCATATGGATTTTGAACTGAGACTGGTAAACAAAACTTTTATCACAGTATTTACAGAGATAGGGTATGTTGTCTGACTCAGTTCTCATGTGGACAGACACATTATATGCAATTCTTGTTTTTTGTCTAGACTTTACATAGAAAAATTTGTTTTCTTGGCGGGAATTTTTTCGTTTCTTTACCAAATAAGATTTCTTGCAATCTTTTCTAACATCAGAGTCCCATTGACCTTCTGACATGTGAGAGCTGTCTACACTTTGGACATAACTTCGGTCTCTTCTCTTCCTCTGATCTCTGCTCTGTGGGTCTGTCTCTTCATCTGTAGTTGATGCTGATTCTTCATGTTGGCTTCCCTCTTCATCCTGACTATCAGTTACATTAAAACTCCGCTGATTGATTTCATCTGCTTCACTGTTCTCATTTTCGTCACAAGTAGGAATCTCCATCAAGGTATCAGTCTCCTGCTTCAGATCAAGCTGCTCCTCATCCTGACTGATACAGTGTTCTTCTTGCTCCTCTTTAATCTGTGGAGGTTCTGGTTCCCCCTGTTCTTCTTTGATAAGTGGAGGTTTTGGATCTTCAGCTTCCTCTTTAATAAGCGATGGGTCTTGTTCTTTCTGATCCTCTTTAATATGTTCAGTTTCCTTGCGTTTCACAATACAGAGATCCACCTCTTCACTCGAATAATGCTGTGGCAGGACTGCAGGGACACAAACACAAGAAATTAGGTCTTTCGCATTTTTTGAAGGACTTTGTGTACTGTCGAGCACCATTACAAATGTAAATAACTTCAGTCTGGAAGTCCTACAGTTTTGAATCCCAATAAAAAAAAATCTTACTTCTTAGTTATGATTTTAAGTTCAAACAGTAAGAGATGCAGTTGGTCTTTCTGTATTCAGTGGGTTAAACACCAGGTCAAAGAAAGTCTTCAGTTAACAAAACGATTAAAGTCATGAACGATTGCAGACCTTTACGTCTCCTGTTCTCTTAGATCTATCAACACTATTGATCATGAAATTTTACTCAGCAAATTAATGCACTAAGGCAGGGCTGCTCATTCCCGGGCCTCGAGATCTACCACTCTGCCTGTTTTCCAGCTCTCCCTGCACTTCTTGCTGCTGATTACCTGGACCAGGTGTGTTCATTCAATCAGAATGTGGAGACATATGATTGAGCGAATCAGCAGCTAGCAAGACTTGGAGATCTGGAAAAAAGTCAGGGTGGTAGATCTCGAGGACCAGGAATGAGCAGCCCTGCACTAAGGTGTCAGGGGACAATAGTTTAGGAGTTATATCTGTGGAAGAGAGCAGCAGTGACGTGCAGTCAGGAGAGGCAGGTGAGGCTGTGCCTCACCTGTCATTATGGGAAGAAAAGAGGAAAAAATAAATTCAATTATTATATTTAATCAGTAATTTGTGCTTCCATTTAAATGTACCATTTTTGGGTGTTTTTTCTTTTCAATTTCGCTGAATTTCCGCATTTGCCGTTCAAATACTGAGAAGTGACGTGCGATGAGGCACCAGCCCGCTGAGCCTCACCTTGGATTGCGCAATACCTATGCAGTCAGACGGTACTGCTGTCTCTCTGTATGTCGGTTCAATCACTTGTACTATATGAGCTGAGTTTACATAATTTAGCAGATGTATTTGATGTACAGTGTTTGTTTTTATAAATAACTGTATGTGAGGGACGTGTTTCCTGTGCTGAGCGCTAAACGCCGGCAAAAAAGCCGCCGGGTGAGGCCAGTAGTTCTAGTGCCTCATGTTAGGGGGCGCCGGTGAGCCCTGAGATTATGACGCTAAAAAATAATAGAAGAAGTGATAGCAAGCGGCAAGTCATTTTCTTCAGAAGGAGCGGTGTATGGACTTTATTTAAGTAAAGGTAAGACGATAATAACGTTTGTGTCTTTTTCTATGCTGCAGTTTGTATATGAAAAAAACATGTTGAAATGATATTTTAAACAAAACATGTTAACTGTTGTCAATCAAATGGTGAATAAGTTACTCAGTATGGTTCATGTATTTGTAAATCTGACTGATGACGTCAGTGCCTCACCAGCCATTAACTTCACCGCACGTCACTGGAGAGCAGTATGTGAAAGTTGATAAACTGAAATCATATAAACGTAACATTCAAATGGGCGTCCCACAAGGATCCATGAAAGGACCACTTCTCTTCATAATTTATATAAATTACCTTGCTCGCTGTTCCGGATACATCCAACAAAATACTTTTCACAGACGATAGTAGTTCATGCATTTCAAATATCGACCTGCTTGAAAAATTCCTTAATGAGCAACTAATAAAGGTAAATGCAAAAAATTCTCCTTAAACACTTGCATAACCTTCTTTAGCACATTCTACCCATCTAGACGCAAATTAATTAATAGGAAATTAAAAATAAACATAGATGGACGATCTCTACAACAGGTGGACACAATACAATTTCTCGGAATCCATTCAGAACAATTATTATTTTTAAAAACACATAGATGAACTAGTTAAAAAAACTATCCAAATTTGTTGGTTTATTTCATAAAATACGACACATGCTCCCAACAGACGCACTGCTAACACTGTATAGATCCCTGTTTGAGACTCACCTTAACTTTTGTCATATTATATAACGCATTTCTACCTACAATAATAAAAACAAAACAAATATACTGTTTTCAGGCTGTTTTTGTTATGATTTAATATAAAATGTGATCACCTGTAGGCAGAATTAGGAAATTTCTAGTAAATCTGTTCTTGTTTTGTCAGCCTGTTTGAATTTGAGTTTATAGTTGGATGACAATAAAGACCTGTTTATATAATTTATAAATTACTTATCTGCAATTTTAGCATTCTTTAAACAAAAAGTTACAAGGTAAAAGATATTTCTGTGTAAATCGATGATATAATTTGACCAGTAGATTTCTTTTTTAAATCAAAAAGTACATTTTGGCCCCTGTTTGGAGGTATTACAGTTGTTTAAAATCCAACATAAAACAGTAACGTGCACTGCAAATTGTGCAGAAGGCATGTTCCTTCTAATACTGGAAATACCACCAACCTTTTAACCTTAAGCAGATCCACCAATCATGT
Organism: Oryzias sinensis; assembly: GCA_037389245.1. Classification (NCBI taxonomy): domain Eukaryota; kingdom Metazoa; phylum Chordata; class Actinopteri; order Beloniformes; family Adrianichthyidae; genus Oryzias; species Oryzias sinensis. Next base: position 4,038 of record JAUDJI010001342.1, on the reverse strand, counting down.
TCAATTTCAGACTGAAATAAATGATGATTTCCAGCAAAAACAGCAAAGGTCAGACCTGCACAACAACAACAGTCTAAACTAGCAGAAGTAATTCTTAGAATTTGCTTTTAGTTCCTAGCTTATTCACAGAATGTTGAAAAATATGTTTGTCAATTTTACGTTTTTTCTGTAAAACTTGAAAACATTAGAATCTATTTGTGCAATAAATGTTTTGTTTTTAAATGGAACCAATCAAAGAGTTTTGTGTTTTATTTATGTTACATTCCGGTTCCGGGTTACACAGCAGGACGCGTGGCGTGCCTCTCTGCGAATACAACCATCTTCAAATTACTTAAAAAGTTGATTTTCTCCAAAAAAGAGAGCTGACCATGCCCCTGAAGAAAACCCACAAATACGAAGACCTCAAAAAGACACTAACACAAACATGACATTATTCAAGAAACGCTGAAAAGTTTTATGGATCAAGTGTCGGCTAAGCTAACGCCACTTTGGGAAATGATGGAAGAGTTCCGAAAATTTCGGGCTCAAAACGAGCAAAGAGAAAACCGGGTCGAGATTCTGGAGAAAAGACTGGACGATGTGGAACAGCAAGTAAGGATGAATAGTGTCATTCTCACTGGAGTACCAATCAAGCCTCGAGCGAAACTGACAGCAGGAGCAAGCACTGCTAATGCTAGCGCTAGCGTAGCTAGCAGTGCTAATACAGAGATCGGTGCAGAGTCTCTGGAGCAGCAAATACATTCATTTCTCACATCTAAAGGGATTTCCCTGGATCTCAATACCATCGAGACCTGCCACCTGCTCCCCAGGAGAAAGGAGACGGATAAACCAGCGATCCTCATCAGGTTTGTGAATCACAAACACAAGCTAGCTTTGATGACCCAAAGGAAACACCTGAAAGGTTCGGCTGCTTATCTGAACGACCATCTGACCAAAAGGAATGCTGAAATGTCCAAACATACACGGCTTCTCAGATAGCGTAAGCAGATCTAGAACACTTGGGTAAAAGGCTGCAGGATTTACGTCGGTAAGTCGGTAAATTTTACGCCGCTCGGTCCAGAGGACCGGTCCAAGGTTCAGGTTGTGAACACCATGAAAGACTTTGAAAAGTGTTTGATCACGGTCGTCTGAAATAACATGGAGTAATAAACTAAAGAGCGAAATAATTTCAAGAAATATGACACGTGGATTCCTCACTTTCTCTGTATGTCTGACGTCACCTGAATAACAGCAGAGTTCTGACCTGCAGACAACTTGACCTCAACTTTCACTGCAGCTGATATCAGCTGAAGAAGGATATGGACCTGAATCTAATGTCTGCAGATATAACATCGAAGAGAACTATTAACTGTTTTGAACCCAGAAGAACGGCTGTTATCAGTATAAGAAGAAATACCAACCTTGGACAATCGACAGTTTATGGACCCTTTTTATTTTCCCTTACAGCATTACTTTGTTATAAAAAAAAAATACAAAAAATATAAAAAAAGTAAAACAAATGATTAATCACTTATTGAAAATTGTTAAATTGATTGACTTTTAATGATATTACTTCACTTGCTCCAAAAATTAATAAATTCATTCAAAAATCTTTCCTAATGTAGCATAATTTTGCACATGTTTTTAACTTTTGATACTTGATGAAATTTTGCTATGAAAATTCCTGAAACAGTGTTGTGTCTACATTACTGATATAGTATTATGTTTTATTCATATGAATGACTTTTAAAAGTAACATAATCTGCATACATTTCAGATGACTGATCTGCATTTGCCATGTTGATTTCTAAAATACTTATTTTTGACGTAATACTTAAGTAATTCATCTTTGGCATGTGCTTTATCGATATCTTATGATTTTAAATTCTTTCTGATAAAACCTAGGAACCGGATATTGATAAATCATGTAATAAAATGGTTATAGTATAACGGGGTGGGATTATATAAATTCACTTCTTTCCACTCCCTTTCAAGCAATATTTATTAATATGTCTAATTATCCTAAGTTTGATTAGTTACTGTATGAATGTATAACTGATGATTATATTGCTTTTGTGTATTATTTCTACTTAATTGCTTGAAATAAACCATTTCAAATCAAAAATCAAATGTTCTTTTTTGAAACTTGAAAGCTTTGGCTTTAAATGTTCAGTTTAGTTTGCAATATAAATGACTTTTCTTAATTATTTGAACAAAACTGTTGCATTATGGTCCTCCAGTGCATCTGTTATGTTTAAAATTTAATAAAAAATGTCTCTTATGAGCAGAGTGTTCAAGTTTGACAAATATAATTATTTGGTGTATGTCGTAATATATATCATTATCGCCTGATGTGAAAAAAACGATATTGTGATATAAAAACGATATCTCCCAGCCCCAAGGAAAGCATTTTTGTCGATCACGATAACTCCATGGAGAAAGTGGCTGTGTGTGTTAGTTTGGCAGCACAGACTCTTCCTGGAAGGGGCTGTTCCTCACTTATCTACATCACAATGTGATAACCCGCTCGTATTCATAATTGGGAGGAACTAGGGCTCAGGGGCCTCATTTATAAAAATTTGCTTAGGATTTGCGTCAGAAGTGGCGTACGGATGAAACATAGGGCGTGCGGACGCAAAGAAAGATTCGGATTTATAAAACCGTGCGCACGCACATCCTACGCATCTTTGCCTTAATAAATAAAAAATTAAATGTAGCGCAGCTTTTGCGGCTTCATGACACGCCCATAGTTGCCCATAAATAGTCCGTGAAACGCCCACAAATTAATATTCATTGGTTGCGAAATCATGGCAAACACAGAGGGGAAATCAAAAAAATGTAACTTCAATCAATGTGAAGTAGACGAGGTGGAAAAGAGGGGAAAAATGTTGTTTGGAGGGCACAGTGTGGGCATTACTAATGCCAAAAAGGCACGTGAGCGGCAAACGGTGGCAGACGCCGTAAATGCTGTAGCCTCACAACCTCGGACCATGGCCGAAATGAAAAAGAAATGGTCAGACATGAAAGTCGAGGCAAAAAAACGTCTAGCGCTCCATCCCCAGAGTGTGTCTGCCATGGGTGGGGGACAGGGAACACTGGAGCTGACCCCTCTTGATGAGAGACTGGCGGCTATAATTGGGGAATCCCTTTTAAGTCCCCTTTATCGGACGCCAACGCGCAAGACGCACCGGGTGACACAGGTAAGAGAAATAATTAAAATGAATGCAGTCAAGTCACATGTATGCAGGCTACACAATTACAGATTATTAATATAGAACAATTTTATTTTAGTTGCTGGGTGTTCCAGCGGGGCCAGTGGTTCCGATGCTGCAGCTGAGCAGCCGTCTGGCCCCAGCGTCTCCACGGCACGCGGCTCTCAACCCTCCAGCAGTGGACGTGTCCTCACCGATGCAGTCCTTGAAATGCAGAGGGAAGTCAGTAGTTCAATTAGAGAGGTGGCCAAGGAGTTGGGCGAAATCAAGACCGACTGAAATAAACTGCACGATGAGGGAATTCTTAAATAAATAATATTTCCACACCTTTTGTTGTTCTTTACAAGCGACGCATCACTTCCAAACGCTGGCGCACAGCAGCAGCATTTGGCTCAAATGCGTGGGGATGGGGTTCAGGGTCGGGGCCCAACACAGCAATCGGCGCCAGGGGGTAGAGGCACGTTTTTAAGCTGTGCCGCATTGTGTAGCACAGCACATCCCAGCACGATGTGGCACACACTGTCACTTTCACGTGTTTTTTCCATCTGCCGACGGTGTCGCCGTTTCTCATTTCACCCGTTTTTGTGCGTACGCCTGGGTCAGAGCTTGCGTGGAGGACCGCACATTTTCCCGTTCAAATTTGCTTTTGATAAATAAATAACTATTGCGTAGAGAGTGGCGTACGCCTTCTTTTGTGCGTACGCAACGTTTATAAATGAGGCCCCAGGCCTTTAGAATTAAACTCATAAATGCCTAAACGAATCAAAATACCACCCACTGCATTATATTATGGGCTGTAATGAAACTGAGGAAGCCACTCTCCTTCACATGAGCCCCCCCCCCCCCC
>JAUDJI010001341.1:0-10856 GCA_037389245.1 Oryzias sinensis | reverse complement strand
TTACAGTCTGCACCAGTCCTTTTCCTGGAAAGCAGTGTGAGCGTTGCAGTTTGCTGAAAGGTATGCACAGGCTTCTACAAATGGGGAGGGGGGGACCCCTGAAATGCAAAGACCTGCCTGTGACATAAACTGATCCCCTGATGCCCCATTCCACATACCAAGACTAGGAACCCTTTGACAAAAACACCTGATCTGAAAAATTTGGAAATATTTTGATTTGAAACTTTGCAAATCAGGATAAACACTTTGATGAGCATTAATGCTAAATCTGCAGAAGAAGTACTTATAGATATGCCTTTGTCACTGTCTGCATGCAATGAGATTTAAAGCCATCGCCATATCAGTGCAAAACATATAAAATGCACAAAACATAAACATATCAGTTATGTGCAAAAACAATACATACATAATATGAACATGTTGGTTCTGTGCACACAGTGATTAAGTAACAGTGTTAGGGACGCCTGATAAAATAAAATCAATTTTCACAATATAGAAGTAGGAAAAATATTTTATTTAAGAAAAATTAAATAAACAAATGTACATGTGCATAAATACTGTACATAGGTATGTGCCAGAGTGTAATCAGGACATCCAAGAGTTTAAGAGGGTTATTCCTTTCACAAAAATAGCTGTTTAGAAATCTGTTTGAAAAGCAGAAAAAGACAAAATGTAATTGAAGTCAAACTAAAATAAAAATCTGATATGCATGCAACCATAATATCACTCACGTTAGTTTCCATGTTCTATTCCTATTTCTGAACTTATTACAACAGAGGCCACTGTATAAGAACTGGACTGAGTTTATCATCACCCAAAAAAAATGATTTATTTCCAGCTCCAACCAAATAGTCAATCCGTGAAAAAAAGTTCATAGTGTCTTCAGTTGTCAATTTGGTCGCCATATTCTCGTGGCTTGGACTCCACCACGTTCAGGATTCAGGGTTCTTGTCATTTCACCACAGGGAAAAAAAGAAATTCAGGTCTCTGGTCCCGGACCAGTCATTTACACTGCGATCAAGACAGGAAGTAAGAGACATATCAATGTAATATATTACGATTCCTACCGAGTATTGCACAGTAGAGAATATATCACAGTATATATCACAGATTATTGCTGATTTTTGCACCGAAATCTAGCACAGAAGAGAGTGCATCACGTAGCACTGCTTTTCTGAGTTGTCCATGAGAGGGCAGGGGTGTCACAATGACCTTCCAGAGTTCAGCAGCCGTTCTGCTTCAGGGAGGAAACTGTTCCTCAGTCTGGTGGTCCTGCTCTTTATGCCCCACAGCCTCCTGCCTGAAGGGAGCACGGAGAACAGAGGTTGTGAGGGGTGAGCAGGGTCTTTCAGGATGCAGGAGGCTCGTTTCCCGCATCTAGTCAAGCTCGTTGCGGAGCTTGTCTCTGCCACAGAGCAGCTGCCATGCCACACAGTGATGCAAGAGGACAGGACACTCTCTACACACCTGTAGAAGGAGGTCAAGGACTCCGATCCCCATCCCAGCATGCCTGAGCTTCCTCAGAAAGTAGAGGCGCTGATGTGCCTTCTTGACTAGGCAGGAAGTGTTGGTGCTCCAGGTGGTCGTTGGAGCTATGCACGCCCAGTACCTGAAGCTGAAAACCACTTCCGATGTGAAGGGCGGGAGGAGGGTGTCTGTCCTTCCTGAAATCCACAGTTATCTCTTTGGTCTTGTTCACGTTGATGCAGAGGTTGTTGTTGGAGCCAGTATACCAGCCGGTGTCAGGAGGATCCATGCGCAGTGTTTTATTGAACACATGGAGAGGCAGGCGGCTGGCAGCCGTAGGTCAGAGATAGGTGAGGGTCCAGGATCAGGCAGAGGTAGATGGTGGAAGAATGCTCAAAATAGCAGGCCAGAGACACAAACAATACTTCACACTGAAGAGAGTGGTTACTGATGGGAAACAGCTGTGGGGCTCCTGGGAGAATGACAGCAGGGGGAGTGTGGAGAAACAGGAGGTGTTAGTACTCTGGAGATAGTTCCTGCTGATAGCCAGAGGGGGAGACAGGGGACCGATACATGACAGCCAGACAACTTCAGGAAGCAGTTATTGGTCAGAGTCAGTGTTTATTGTGGCAACCATTCTTACCAATCAGGAGGGAGCTTGTTGGAGGTCCACATCTCTACCATTTGAAAGTGGGCTCTGGGAGTCTGTCAATCAAACATGTGGAATGATTAAGCAGTTTTAATTTTAATTTTTTCTCAATAGAGGTCAATGGGATTTTGGCTTCTTGGTATCGCAGGTATTTCCTGTTTGGATTGTGTGGGGGAGGGGTCACTCAGTAGAGATAGGTAGAAGTAAGTTTCACTCATCTAATGTCTGGAAAAATGTCTGCAGCTTTAAAGCCAAACCTCAAATGTGGAAACAAGCAGGAAAACACAGGAACTGGTCTGTTCCAGGTGCCCAGGACTGATCGTCAAAAACAGCAAATGTTTGTCTGTAGTGGAAGGCAGTCTATGGTCAAAGAATAGTGAATGCCTGTAGGAAACAGGGAAGCATGGTGGAAATCTCTTGAATGTTTGGGGCTGCATTTCTGCAAATGGAATTGGAGATTTGATCATGTTAATGGTTTTCTCAAAGCCAAGAAGTGCTGGCAGATACTTATTATTCAAAACCATCAGGGAGGCGCATGATTGACTCTAAATGTATTTTGCAGATGGACAACAACTCTCAAGATATAGCCACAGTCATTAAGAACCATCTTCTGAGTAAAGAGGAACAACATTACTGGAAGTGAAGACATGGCCCTCCCAGAGCCCTGATCTAAACATCATGGTTAGTCTAAGATGATATGAAGAGATGAGATCTGTACCTACCAGACCTGTTCTGTCAAAAACTGACTCCAGGTGGATCTACAGTAGAATAAAGATATTTTGAAGGCAAAAGTTAGTCACAAAAAGATTGATTTGACTTAGATGTCCCTACTTTTTGCTGTTTGATGAAAAACTAGTTTTTTAATGCATTCTTTGTTCACAGTATGTATTATTCTGTCTAAAACTTCAAACTAATACCCTACAACTTTGCACATTGTATGTATAGTTCTTGCCCCACTACCCAGAGGTTGGTTGGCATGCCACATGCAGAGGACCAAATTACTCAAATCATAGAGAAAACATGACACTCATTGATCTATATAAGGTATAAAAGGAGCTTGAAAACAGAAGTGGTGGATGGGGAAAACAGATTTGTTTTTGTCACCATTTGGAAAAACCTGCACTGAAGTTTTTTAGTGAAGCAAAATGTTTGCAGGATGTCATTTAAAGTAGAAAAGAAACAACCCAAATCATATAAAAACGATAGAAAAACAAATACAGTCAGTAAGAACATAATTTAAAGAAAATTAATCAAATTAAGTTCAAATTAAATAAGTTTTCAGCTTTCATACATAAGACACAAAGAACTTGATTATTATGTCCCAGGGTAAAGTTTGGAAGACTGATCCAGATTTTAGCTGCTTCACTGTGCTCATCCTGGATCTGTGCACCAGTGGTTGTCCATTAACTTTGCACGTTTGAATTCAACGGAACCAAAGAGCAAACAAACAGGTATTTGTAAACCTAAAATTTCAAAGTGAAAGTATTTCAGGACTGGGGACTATTTCACAATCCTGGACAAAGGGAAATGGGATTTTTTTAAAGTTTCCACCATCAGATAAGCAAGTTTCTGCATGTATGGCGTCACATGACAACAACCTTCCTGGCAGTTAAAACTGAAAATAGTACACAACATTGTTGAAATAAACCCTGAGGACACTGCCACGTTAGTCCAGCATGAAGTCCTGCAGAAACTGAATCTAACTGGAAGATGACAGATCGATGCCCAAATATAACCATCAGAAGTCATTACAGTTTGATTTAATGCAATTTTCTGACCTCAAACAATAAACAATTAAAGATTTGAGGCGTTTTCCTCACTGCATGACCAAACAGCAGCTTTTTCAGAAATTATCACTTTTCGCTCATATAACTTAAATTACAGGAAGCAGGCAGTTTCTGAGCAAATCAAAAAGGATTAACTGTGTGATGAGTCAGCTGAAAAAAGGACAATCCTTTGAAGAAGATTTTTGGTTGAGATCAAATGTGCTCCAGGCAGGTCTCAGGAGGAATCTCAAAGGTCTTGTAGATAATAGCTGTTCAGCCTAACCAGACAATCCAGGGGGGTATTCCAGAAAGCAGGTTATGCTAGCTCCCACGATAAGTTTGAGGCTAAGGAAGTTGATAACCTCAGCATTCGGTTCCAGAAATGGAGGTATTTTTCAGGGTAGGTCAAGTTACCATGGCAACTCATGCTCTGAACATAACCTGGTCTTGAGCAGGTTTAGTTGAAGCTTAGTTTGTTTTCAGAGAGGTGAAGCAGCATGGCGTGTCCATTTGAAGATGATTTAGTGCAGTGGTTCCCAAACTTTTTCTGCAGGGCCTCCCTTTCTGAAGATTAGAATATTTTCGAGCCCCCCCACACTGACACAAACATACAAATCTTTTGTTTCTAAACTCCACCGCGCCTTATAACATGTGGTTAATGAGAGATCTTTCTCTGAACGGTAGAATTATGTTATCTAAAGCTGAAGGAATCTCTAGATCTGTCTATGTGTCTCTGTCTTTAGAAATGCCAAAACACATCTGTAACCTATTAAACAAAACATTTTTTAATTTTATTTGGAGGAAAAAAGGTCATTATTTAAGGAAAAATGTTTTGTGTAACACCAGAAAACATGGGGGCATGGATGTATTAACCTTTGAAACTTTAAACAACTCTTTTAAAACAACGTGGTTAAGTAATTTATTGAAAAGGGAAGACAATATCTGGAATGCATTTACCAAATATATATTTGACACAATGGGAGGCATTAAATTCTTGCTAAAATGTAATTGTAAAATTGAAAAATTACCCACAAAACTTTCAAACTTTTACAAAGAAGCCCTGCTGGCCTGGAAACTCCTTTATAAACATAATTTTTCTCCAACAACTTGTTCTATTTGGAATAACAGTAATGTACAATACAAGAATAATCACTTTTGTCCTAGATGGTATGATAATGATATTGTTTTAATCAGACAACTTTTCGAGTCTCATGGACATCTTCTGACGTATGAAGAATTTCTTTTAAATTCGGTATTCCTGTTCCACCCAGAGAATATGCAATAGTGTTAGATGCCGTTCCAACCAGTCTACTTCAACTGTTTAAAGGGATTTATAACACAAGTCAATTAAGAACCCAGACAATTTTTTTGGACAATGTGGATATTTGTGTTAATTCAGTTTCCAATAAACAAATAAGAAATCTTTTACAGACAACAACCTTACGTGCTGGGAGGTTTTATTGGGAATCCAAGTTTGTGGACATAAAATGGACTTGTGCTTGGACTATTAGCAATAAATACTGTCTAAATAACAAAATAAAAGAGGTGTCCTTCAAAATATTGCATTGTATATATCCTACCAAAAAAAACTTTGAGTAGATTTGTTGTGGACATGGACCTGTTTTGTTCATTCTGTGGAACTCATAAACTATTTATCATCTGTTTGTGGACTGCAGACATACAGGTAAGTTTTGGATTAAAGTGGGAAACTATATTGGAAATATAACTACACAAACTGTTAAATTTTTAGATAAAGACATTATTCTGGGTTACCTTAATGTCAAAGTAGACAAAGATTGTATCTTCATTACACAATTGTTTTTATGAGTGGCAAAATTCCATATCCGTAAAGCCAAATGGTCAAACTCCAAACCTAAATTCCAGCAGTTTTTGAGTGAAATCCATCAGTAATGTACCATTATCAAACATCTGCAAAACCAAAAAGCAATTCGAACTAATTTAATTTTTGAAAAATTTAAAATTCATTAAACCCCAAAGATTTTTGAAGTAATAATTATTTTTGTCTTATGTTGTATATGTATGTGTATATATTTATATACTTTTTATTTTGTTTCTTATATTTTTCTGCAATATGTACACATTTCAATTCCCCCTGAGACATTCACATTGTTATTGTATTATGTTGTTTGTCAATAAAGTATGAAAAAAAAAAACTCCACCGCGCCCCCCCTGCAATACCTCCGCGCCCCCCCTAGGGGGCGCGCCCCCCAGTTTGGGAACCACTGATTTAGTGGATGAAGAGGCTCAGATAATACTTTTTCCACCGTGAGAGGGTGATAAGACCACGTATGGATGTTGGAAAGATAAACTTTTTTACTTTGATCTAACGTAATTATTTGCTTCAGTTAAGATAAATCATTTTTTTGTTAGGTCACCTTAAAAATAACACGTAGTTTTCAGACAATTATTTTACTTTCATTCAAATTAATTCAATTAAGTAGGTGTAACTTTGGTGCTGCTGTTATAGCTGCACCGCAATGGATTCTGGGATATCATTCCCTTTGCCTGTCTGGACAGATTTGGGTTTAAGTGTGGGTTTTTGACAAAATGTGTTTAGTTATTTAGCTGTTTTACTGTGTTTTGCAGAGTTATTTTGTCTTACAATGCTTACATCTCTGCACCATGAGTGAGAGTGAAGGAGAGGATGATGAGTTTATATAGCACCCCTACAAGAACATATGTAATGAGATGATGAAAAGTTATTTAATGAATTTTTGCACTCCGTGCATTTTTTCCGTCCTTTTTATTGTTATAAAAATGAGCATATCTGCCGGCTCAAACTTAGACATATGAGAGTTCAAGAAATATAAGTAATTAAAGCCGCAAGCGGCGTTGTATGGCCCGCAGACGCAACCCGCCTTGTACGTCCAACTCTACGCACCACCGCCCTAACGGCCCACTTTTGATAAAACCTAGTCAAAACTGCATTTGCTAATTACGCTAACTATGCTCGCTATGCAAATTTGGCTAAAAGTGCTAGCTTAGCGATCAGCATCATTAACTGACTCAGAAAAACACATTCCTCCATTGGTGAGAGCAATATGTCATAATTTAGTAAAAAAAGACACTTTTTTCAAAATGGTGGCTTTTCTGTTGATTTTATCTCCATAGCAACCATCTTGTATTTCGGTCGCCTTTTGACGACGAATAGATCGATGTTAGTTTCAGACAAATCGGCAAAAGTACATTTTTTGTTGTCCTTAGCAACAGTGGTGTTATGCTAACCACGCCCACATTCCTTATATGTCCATATCCAGTGTTTTTAATTGTGTTCAGTTCCTGCTATGGATGCTTGCATTCAATTTTCACTGTATTCAAATGAAAGGCATGGGAGTTACAACAGTGCGTGACTTCGCGAGCTCGCCACGCGGACGCCATTCAAAATCTACAACTTCTAATTCCAACATTTTTTCCACAATAGCTTGCCTTGGTGACCAAAAAGTTTCGAGACGATCATTGAAAATTGCAACGACAAGTTAACGTTTGAATCCGCCAATAAAGGTAATATTTATAGAAAATTCAAGATGGCGGCCTTTTCCCGAGGTCAAAGGTCGACGAAAATCGCTCAAACAAAAGTGTTGTTTTCCCATATCGTGGGAAATCACAAAAATCGCCAATTCTCAGAGTTCGCCACAAAATGGCCGCCAGGCCGTAGGTCGTGTGGCCGTCCCATAATGATTTCAAAACTTCTTTGGGATATCCCCAACACGTGTGTTTGGGTTTCGCAACTGTATTCTGAAGTATTTTGTTGGGCCCCACACGTGATTTTCGGCCCATTCATTTTTTTGACTGGATCGCTGGCCATGATGTCATCGTCTTCTGGGGAGTGACGTTGACTTTGTGGAAAATTCATTCGCAATTTATCACAGGTGTGTGCACGTTTTGGTGACTTTTCGAGCATGCGGCGGGGGTCACATTCTCGCTGAAAGGCGGCGAAGTTGTCGTTCCAACTGCGAAAACAAGATGGTCCTTGCAGTCAGTGACTGCTGCTGCGGGCCATAATAAGGGATGAGGAATAGTAGTGCGCAACTTTGCGAGCTTGCCACGCGGACGCCATTCAAAATCTACAACTTCTGATTGCAACATTTTGTCCAGAGTAGCTTGCCATTGATGTGCAAAAAGTTTCGAGACGATCGCTGAAAATTCCAACGACAAGTTTACGATTGAATCCAGTGGTAAAGGTGTTTTTTATTGAAAATTCAAGATGGCGGCCTTTTCCCGAGGTCAAAGGTCGACAAAACTCCAGAGGTTATTGTAGACTTAGGCTAGGTACACGCGAGTCAACTTTAATGAAAATCGCTTGAAAAAAAGTTCCTTTTTCCATATTGTGTAAAAATGCGAAAATCTCAAAATGGCAGCTTTTGGCACAAAATGGCCGCCAAACCATGGGTCGTGTCACCTACAGGTAATGATTTCAAAACTTTGTTTGGATATACTGGACAAAGTTATCTGGGTTTCATTAGCCGATTCTTAAAAAAAAAATCTGGATTTTTAAAAAAAAAATTTGCCGAGTCAGCACATTTTTTTGCTGTGGTAGAGAATGAGAGGGCAAAGATCCTGTGGGACTTCTAGATCCAGACTGATAGGATGGTAATGGCGAACCAACCAGACATTGTAGTGGTGGATAAAGAACAGAGGAAAGCCGTTGTGGTGGATGTGGCAGTGCCAAGCGATGAGAACATCAGGAAGAAGGAACATGAGAAACTAGAGAAATACCAGGGACTCAGAGAAGAACTGGAGAAAGCCTGGAAAGTGAAGGTGACAGTGGTGCCTGTGGTAATTGGAGCACTCGGGGCAGTAACCCCCAAGCTGGAGGAGTGGCTACAACAGATACCTGGAAAGATCTCAGACATCTCAGTCCAGAAAAGTGCAGTGCTAGGAACAGCTAAGATACTGCAGGACCCTCAAGCTCCCAGGCCTCTGGTAGAGGACCCGAGCTTGAGTGAGAAACCACCCACGAAAGGGTGAAAGGGGCAAGTTTTTTGTTTTTTTTATATTTATTTAAACTTGTCCTGTCCAATAGCTGGGCAGGCAGATGAGAGCTGAGGGCCTCTTGTGTTGGACATATTTTACTTTAACAATAGGGGTTATTAATCTTCAGACAAAACAAAGGTATGTCTGAATAAACCCCTTTTGTAATTGAGGCCAAACTCTATTAATATCAACCAAGTTTGAAAATCTTTGGTGTTGGACCGGACGGAAAAGGAAAGAAGGGAAGAAGAGAGAGGGATGTTAGAGGTGGTTTTCCACGGCTTCATTTAGTTTCCTATGAAGGCTCTTAAAGAAGATATTTAATGGAATAGTTAACTTTGAAAATGTTACCAGTTTTAATTGACATTTATAACAACCTACAATGTGGATAAGAGGCTACATAACATATTTCTGTGCTAAAGCAGACCTTCATTTGCTCGTCATTTTCTCTGACCTTGCTCAGGGATCTGAATCTTAACAACTGTACTCCCGTGTGGGATGGTCTTCTCTGTCAACCAGGAGGTTCACACACTGGTGCATTTTTATTTATTTTAAGTCTCTTCTTGGACCTTTACCTTCCTATATTTGCAGCCTGATCAAGCTGAGGACTGTGGAATCATACGCACTGCGTTGTAATGACCATCTGTTGCTTGCTGTTCCATATGCCTATACAGAACTGGGAAAAAAGGCTTTTGTCATCTCCACATGAAATTAAAAGAACTTTTTCCTCTGAATATGTTATGTTAGTTTATGTTTTTTATTAAAATTTTCTTGTAAATGTAATTTAAATTCAAATTCAAATTAATTTTATTTATAAAGCAAAAAATGTATTGTTTCCCCCTAGCCAGGACTCCCTTGAAAATGAGATTCTTAATTTCAATGGGACAATTCCTGGGTAAAGAAAAAAAAAAAAAAAGGTAAAATAAAAACAAACAAAAAAACAAGGTTAAGGCTACACATCGTAAACATTGTAAAAGGGGAGTTTCAAAATTCCACAGTGAGTGGGGGTGGGGGTAAATGGTAAATGGCGTATAATTATATAGTGCTTTCTACCCAAAGCGCTTTATAGTCACAGTCCCATTCACCCATGCACACACACATTCACACACTGGCGGCGGCTGGTGGGGGGGGTGGGTTCAACAGACCCATGCAGAAAAACAGTGAGGGACATTTGGTTATCCATTCACTTGGGGTTGGAGCAGCAGCTAACCAAAACCTTTTGATCATCTCAGATATTTGGATTCTTCCTTTTTTAAAATTTAAGCCACTGAAGCTTCTAAAGCATGAGGTGAGAACCCACTTTAAGTATGAATACCAGTAAACTAAGGTTTTTTGCTTCCACTTTCTAAACATATCGTTGCATCACACAGTTTTTTTTTTTATGGACTGTTTTTTTTTCTTTTCACGTACCTAGGGTCATGCTGAGTCCTGACCACAACTGCCTGTGAGAACTTGGGTGTCCATTTCACTTTTTAGCACCTTCTTACTGTTATGGCGGGGATGAAGGAAGCGCCGAGGCACAGAGAGGATGAGGAGGCAGAAGGTTCCAGGGAAACAAGGGTTTTAATAACTTATACTACAAAAAACAAAACCACTGCAGAAAGCAGGCAAACTCGAAATACTAGGACCAGCACAGGAGGAAGGGAAAGACAAGACTTAAATACAAACAGAAAAATGAGACACAGGTGAACACAATCAGGACAGATGGGGACCAAAGTAAAACTCGAAACCAAGATATAAAACAGGAACCTTTCAAAATAAAACACGAAGTGAGCTCAAAACACAGAAGCAAAGAAACTAAAACTGGTTGGTTTGCACTGTTGTCTCACAGTAAGCAGGTTCTGGTTTAAATCCTGCAGGGTTCTTTCTGTGTACAGTTTGCACCCCCCCCCCCCATGCAAAGGTTTTCTCATGGTCTTCCATCTTCCTCCCACAGTCCAAAAGCATGCTTCAATCATTTTTTGTGACTGACATTCATCTTA
>JAUDJI010001340.1:0-10857 GCA_037389245.1 Oryzias sinensis | reverse complement strand
ATTGCACTACATGCTGTAGAAAATGTATGTTTTAATATCTTATTCTTTATTATGTTACAGCTTTATCCTTAGTGTGAAGTGAACTTATTTTGAACCATCCAGATTTATGGTCGTGTGACAATCCTTTTTGCTTTATGGTTGCAGCATCCTGTGAAGACATAGGGTGTTTTTTGTGCAAAGTTAGGTGTCTTCCATAGCTGCAATAAATATGCCATGGTCTACATCCGTACCATCTGGGTTGAAGATTCTTCCCCTGGGAAAGTGTGAAGATTCGTGTTCTCATGTGGAGGTTGGAGCTGACCTTTGCTCTGGATACCGGTAAAAGGAACCTTGAGTTGTCCAGGAATGATTTACTCTGACCAGATGGGGACTCTCTTGATCATCGGACTGGGTGTGCGCCGGTCAAACGGGCCCCCGAGAGGCGGAGCGGACCTGAAGTTGGCAATCGTCAGCTATTGGCCAGAGGAAGCAGGCGGGCTATCAGCTGACGAATCAGAGCGACCGGGGAGGAGGACCAGCGACCATGATCTTTCCGGAAGGCGGGGATTCAAACACATCTTAAAAAGACTGTTTTCAAACTCTTCCATTGTTCTTGGGTAAATCTACGAATAATTCGCATGTAACTTGTGCGTCAGTAGATCTTTACTTGAGAATCCAGATATATCTGCATTAATGTTTTAATCTGTGCTTTAGAACTATTGTCAGGGAAATAAACTCTGTGTATTTTTAAACCGGTTGAATCCTTGTTTGCTTTACCACTCTCGACTATCGAACACGCATGGATGGAAAGAACTGAAAAGCGGACGATCTCTTTCCTTCAATTTTGGTGACCTCGAGACGTGAAGTCGGGGGCGGAAGAAAGCGGACCAGACCGGTTGGACCACATAGTGGCTTATTACGAGATTTCTGAGACTTTCAACGTAAAGTCTGGGGATGCTTCCTGCCATGCGGTCGACTTCTTCAGAGGCCTCATTCATAATCATGGTGAGCAGAGCCTTTTGTAAAGTCTGCGTATTGATGAACTCAAATTAAAGGAGAAGTCGATTGTATGGGTGGCACAGTGTACCCTATACGAACGCACGGGCGAGCGCACCCGAATAAATAAGTTTTGGGTTCACCCTCCCTAGAACAGCGGATTGAACGGTGGCAAAATATAAACTTTGGACGGCAGTAAATTTGGAAAAATTGGACATTTATAAATTATGCAGGTTTTTCGTCTGTTCGGCCTGTAAACATTGAACGTTGGCAAATTGGGAGCTTGTGATATTTGGAAAGCAGCAAATTGACTAGGTTTGCGTCTGTTCAACCTGTTAAGAAATCCCTTACGAAAAACAGAGTTATTATAGGAACTAATTTTGCGCGTCTAGGATTTTCGGAAACACCAAGGAGGCTTCGGCCTCTACAAATTATTTTTTTATATACGCGGAGAGAAACCAAAGAAGGATTCAAAATAAACATGAGCGCTGAATTTGAAAGAAGATGAGGAAAATTGTGCATTTTGTCAGGACAACAACGACAACAACATGACTTGACGACTGACTGACGACAATACAGACGTGATCGCTGATGAACGGACTGAATGTATGAGATTTTGGAGACGTGACTGCTTATGAATGAAATGTATGCATGAGATTTTGGAAAGTATGGGATGAAAAACTGTTTGAAAGCGGCGAATTTTGGCTTTATTTTCCATGTTTCTGTGTGAAATGTTTTCTCTATGGACGTGGCCATCTTGTTTCGAATTGGCCAATAAAGGGACGTTTTAGTTTCTTTCGAATGCGTCGACAGCTCTGATTGGCTTTGTTTGTACCATGTGGTCGGCGTGACGGCGTCCATGAAGACCGAAATGTTCAACCTGCGCTAAACTTTCACGGAACAAAGCTTAAGAGTTTGCGATCTAATTTGCGGTAAAATAACGACTAACACCGTAATTATTGAGCGTGGTCATGACCTCGGTTGTAAGACGTCGATAAAAACAAATTGCAGTGGTCTTGGTTCGACGAAAAAGATTTTTAAGTAGAAAGGCGTCTATTAGCAGCGCTTCGGACGGAAGTTTCAGCCACAACAGCAGCTTGACTGCAGCTGCAGCCTGCAGCAACAGTCTCTGTTCTGCCTCTGTTCGAACGAAAATAACTTTCTCGGGAATTTGCCTAAAGTTGGGCAAATCTTTCTAAAACACAGTAAGGTAATATCGGTCTAACATATTTTGTGTAAAATGATTTTGCAATTATTTCGGTTTTCTTATTTTGAATACATCATGTTTCTACTTTATTTGTAATTCCTAATTTAATTACCATGATTTAGTTAATGTAACCGGCAGGTCTGCCTGTGACAGGTGTAGGCCTGCTGATTGGGGATTTGGTACAGCTGTGTCTGTCCCTATATAAGAAACAGGGAGTGAGTGGACAGACAGTGGCTGCCTCTTTGCGTGGTGGTATGTATGGCTGAAGCTCCTCTTGTTGGGGGGGGACGTAGATCACATTTTACTCATATTCTACTCTTTTTTTTTTTAACTAGATGCTGTAAGCGGCTGGACGTGTTGCAGATGTCTTGAGCCACTGCGTGTTCTTTACCCACCCTTTTTATACATTTTAATGTGCTTTTAGAGTGATGTTGTACTTATTGTGTGGTTGACTCTGATTTCTTTTATTGGTTTACAGGTCTGAGTCGGGCGCCAGTGCGTGTGGTGTCGGTGAGGGGGCCTCTGGTGGCAGCGTCTTCCTCACTCCAGTTTCCTCACTGTATTTGTTTATTATTTTTCCCTTTTAGTGTGTAGTGGAAGTTTCTTTGGCATGTTTTTTCCTTATCTTGTGTGGGTTTGTTTTAGTTGTTTTCAGCACGGAGTGGAGTGAGGTGCGCTGCCTCTTACTGGCTTAGTCCACGGCCTCTCTCTTTCCCTCCCCTCCTGCACAGGCGGTCGGCTCGGCCTTCCTGTTTTTATTCCTTCATCTCCCTTTTATTGTTTATTCTGTGTACTGTTAATCAGAGTGAAACTGCATTTTTAGAGTTTGAGTTTTTAATTAAATTACATGTTTTACAAGCTTTTATTGTCTCAGCCATTTTTGTGTTGGTGGTCCCACTCTGCACTGACGGTACCTTGGTCACATTAAGTTTTGCTAAAAAGTAATGTTATTGACACTAATTGTAAGTATTTGTTGGTTTAGATCCGGACTCCCTTAAAAAGAATGTTTGCAATGTTTAATTTATTTTGTGTGTTTGTTTTAATATTTCCCAGATTACTTAGTGTTGGTGTTAAAGGATTTATTGGTGTTTAAAGATGAAAGTTGAAGCAGATCCCATGTTCTGATGTAATTATAGTTTGAAGACAGTGTAAGTGGATGTTGTACAGAATGGGGAAAGGATAAAGCAGTGAATTAAAGTAGAAATGAACGGCATTGGAAGTGATAGACACAGAAAGGTATGGTATGGAAAGGAGGTGCTGGTTCTAGTAGAACAGAAGAAGGGAGAACATGAATGTTAATGCTAGTGATAAACGATTCATTTCAGTGAAATGGTTTATTTTGTTTATGTGTAAGGTACCTAATTTGTTGTGTTATATCTTTTGGTGTGGTTTTGAGAAAACGGTTAAAAGTTATTGTCTGCGTATTGATTGTCTGTGTTTTAATGAACCTGTTGTGGTTGAGAGTGTGAATTGTGTTTTTAGTTAAATAAGGAAAAGCCTAAGTTGTGAAATTTTGTTGCTTTTAGCACTTCTCAAAATTCTTTTTGTAGGACAGTAAGTCCTTAATGGTAAGTCAAAACAATTTGTCTTTGTTTCTGGATTAAAAGTGAATGACTAGCTGCCAGAATGCATCTAAAACAATGTATTTTTCAAAGATTTTGCTCCACATCCGTCATATAGTTCAGAGAAAAGTTTAGGGATTTTTTCCTTTGCTGATTTTCATCATTGATTAACTGACTTTAGCATCCATAGAGTTTGTGATGGTGAAAAGAAAGCATGACAGTAACAAATCTGCTTTAACAACATCTGCAGTAACATGTTTTTTCCAAGCAGCACATAGCTTTAATGTTGCAGGAAAGGCACAGAGCAGAGTCGTCCTGAGACCTCATAAATCTTAACACAGAAAACCCCCTCTGCTTCATTGGGTGAGTGACAGAAAGAGCATTTCTCAGTTCTCTGGCTTCACAAGAAGGAGCCGTGTTAGGAGTGTCTGACCCTCAGGTCCGCTCTGCTAATCAAATGAAGCCATGACTGCATGCATGGAGAATGAATCGGAGCGTCTGCGAGGTGATAAGAGTCGATTTAAAATGCATCTGATTCATCACTGCAGAGCACATTTGAAGAAAAAGGGCAGAGGGAGGAGTTGAACAACTGAAAAACAGTTATTTATACTGCAGGAACAATCCACTCTGGATAATGAAGGTGTTTTAAAAAAAAAAAAAAAGCAAATAACATGATGAGTTTAAATACCCTCAGGACCTGTAGCAATGTTCAGGTATCGGAGGCCGGGACAGGAGGACGGGTATCCCCTCCTAGAGGGCGTGGGCCACCCAGGGACCCCTCCAGCAGCAGCTGGAAATGGCATCTGTGGCGCTCAGGACATGTGGCAACGACTGCCCACAACAAGGTACGCAACAGCAGAATGCACAAACCAGGAGCAGAGGACATGAACAGCACCCACAACCGCTCCAAGCCCCTCCACCGTGGCAAGGACCACAGGTGGCAAGTCGGACAATACCACTTGGTGATGCAGGAGCCATGGTCCCTTTCAAGCTCAGAGGTAACCCATGACGAGTCTAGTGGACAATCCATTTGCTCTGACAAATGAACATATGACTCCACAAAACTTGCAAAAGACCATCTGACTGACTTTTGACCAGATGGTGGAACATTCATTTGTGCATTCACCACACACGCCTGTGAATCTGTTGGGACGGAACGTTTTTGTCAAAACAGGAGCCAGCATTCTTTCAGACTGGATGCCATGCCACACCCCACAGCCAACCCCTACTGCTGACACCTGCTGGATCCAGAGGGCCCTGAAACGCCAGGTGTGTCCATGTATTTCGGGTTTGGATGCCATGAGTCCTGCCCTAGAAGCAATATTTTTCCGCCTCCGATGACCTGAACTGCGCATTCTATTATGACAGAGAGGATGATAACCTGTACCAAGAAGCATTTCATCAGGTAGACAGCCATACGTGGCATTTACACTACACTGACATATATATTGGTCAAGAGGGTGTATAGTTTATTTTGCATTCACACACTCACATTTGCAATGATACCGGAAGTTAGTCACCTGTATTGCACATAGAATTAGCACTCCCCTGGTCATGAAGCTCGGCAACTCAGACCCATGACTGAGAGGGATGTAAACAAACAATTGTCTAAACTGTGATTTTCAAGTGTTCACTTCTCTCCCTCAATAAAAATGTACAGGATAACTTTGCATTCAAGAACTAACTCCTCAGCTCTGGAGCATTTCTGCATCGTCAGTCATCGCAGCAGAGAGAAGACAGATCATGAAGATGCAGAGGTGATGTTAAAAACGCTCTCTGATGCTTCATGGTCAAGAGGTTCATTTGATGTTTGTTCATGCTTCACCGTTTCCCCGGTGGAGAGTCAGGTAACTGCAGGAGCAAATGTTTTTAGATCTTAGTGCAGCTGAGTGACGGATGCAGATGAAGGAAATTCTGATTGGTTTGTGGAACTCTGGTGTAATTGAGCATTCGTATTTTTCACGGTTTACTCCTTTGAGACCGGTTTTACAAGCAGATAATGAAACTTTTCGAATGGCACATGATTTAAGGGCTGTTGATGATGTAACCATTACTCCAGTCCTTCCTGTGCCTGATCCACATCGCATGCTTTCAACTTTAACCCCACAATGTGCGTGGTTCACTGCTATTGATTTAGCAAACTCCTTCTTTTGCATTCCATTACATGAAAATAGCAGACACCTCTTCGCATTTCAGTATAAAGGTGTCCGCTTGCAGTACACACGCTTGCCACAAGGATTTAAAAATTCTCCTGGCATTTTCAATTACTTTTTAAAGTTTCTCCGACAGGATATTATGCTCTTAGAGGGTTGTGTTTTCGATGTAGGTTGATTACCTCCGGCTAACCGCACCAACTGCTGAAACCTGCCTGCAAGTAATGAAAGATCTTCTTTTGACGTTGTTTGATTTGGGTTTTGAAGTGTCTAACAGGAATTTGCAACGTTGCAGAAGGGAAGTCACATATTTAGGTACAACTGTTTCCAGCACAGGCTCTTCAATGTCTACGGAGCATAGAAAGTCTGTTTTGCAGCATAAATGTCCAGAGACAGTAAGAGAAATTATAGTTTTCTTGAGACTTTGTGGTTATAGAAGACATTTTCTTCTTTGTTTTGTGGAACCTACTGCCCCTTGAGGTCAATGCTAAAAGACAAGGGTGACAGACCTCATGGCTGCAAGGCAACGACAATAAGTGGTTTCATTTCTTCACCTTGTGATCTTGCTTTTCACAGGACCGTGGACAGGACGCCTGTTAATCTGAACGGTGCACTGAACTGTTGTTCTCCTATTTTATGTTCAATTTCTATTTTTAATCAATTTATATTTTTCCTTTCAATTTATCTGGTTTTGTGTTTGTGCCTTCTCTCTGTTTGACTCTGCAATGTTTCCACTCCAAGAGAGGGAGATGGACATTAGGGAGTCTTAAGGAAATTGTTTTATTATCATCGTCAAATTGTTTTATTATTATCATTTAACTGTATTTGTTTAGAAGGGATGTTTAAATGGTAACTCAGATTGACCTTTTTCACTTTTTCTACAGCTTTGTGTGTGTGTTCCTCTGGTTCACTCATCCTCAGCACGGATGAGGAAGTTTTACGACACTGTCCTGGGTTGATAAGGCAGTTATACGACTGTCTCTAATGAACTTTTCTTTTAGTCTTGAATTTGTTTCTTCCCCACTTGTGTTCTCAATGACGGCACGAGGAGGAGCAGACCTTTCAGAAGAGAAACACTGGACTTTTTTCCATCACATTTGCTGCTCTCCCCTGCGCAGGCGTAACATGATTCATAGCTCATTATGTCTTGTGTTTTGTTATTCTCATATGGTTTTTGGTTGTTGTTTTTTATTTTAAAGCTACTGACCCTAACACTAATATTTAGATCCACAGCAGATTCATCTTGGGGAGAAGGTACGTATGTGTGGACACCTCCAGCTCAAAATTGGTCTAAAATAATTTCCAACTTTACAGTCACTGAGTCGCTTTTCCCCTTCCGTGTCGACACTACCAGACAACTTTTTCCGATCCAATGCCACCAACAAGATGCTTCTGAATCATATTCGGAAGTTAGTCCAACATCCAGTTGCTCCCGCATGTTTATATGTGCGTGGGCAAATGGGCGAGATCCGTGTTGGCAGGTTGGTTTCTGTCCAGACATGACTGTTAACGTTACTACTCCCACTAGCCCCATGTGGAAAGGACCAGGCTCTGACTCTCCGGGAAAGGTAAACATCATAACTAGAATTCCTTCCACAGATGTTTGGTTCCAGATTGTGACAGGCATCAGTGGGGAAGCTAACAACTGGTTGCTGATGGTCGAACAAGCAGCACATGTAATAGAGAGAATGTGTCGCTGACTTAATGACTAACACAATTCCTTTTAGCCCTGACTGTCGGAAGCTGGATCACTATTATCCTCTGGCCCCCAGTGATAAAAGTAAGCCTGTTCTTGACCGACGTGTGGCCCCTCAAAAATTTCTCATGTTTCGTGTTACGTTATGGAAATGGTAGTCGATTTATAGGTAATGTTACTGACAATTGGTGTAATGACACACAAGTTCTGACTCATTTCCAGCCACTCTCACGAGTGGACATTGGGTTATGGTGTGGCACAAATCAAATTTTTGACAGATTACCCCTAAATGCAGCCGGACGGTGTACATTGGTCACCTTAATCTTACCCGTTTTTATTCAACCCATAGCTTTGACAGGTGTCGCACCCCCGCTGACCCACCAGCCTACCTGGAGACGGTCCAAGCGTGAAACGGGCTGGATGGGCCAGAATGATCCGACATACATTGACTCTCTTGGTGTCCTTAGAGGCGTTCCAGATGAGTATGAATTAGTGAATCAGGTGGCTTCTGGGTTTGAGAGTATTTTATTATGGATTACCCCTAATAAAAACGTGGACAGAATTAACTACATTCATTACAATGTTCAGAAGTTAGGCAATTACACTGTTGCAGGTTTTGAAGCTGTGCATGAACAATTGAAGGCCATGTCTCTAATGGCATTCCAAAACAGAATTGCATTAGATATGTTATTGGCGGAGAAATCTGGTGTTGGTGGTATTTTTGGTGATCAGTGTTGTACTTTTATTCCCAATAATACGCAAGCTGGTGGTAAGTTGTCAGTTGCTATTGAAGGTATGCGCACATTAAATAAAAAATGAAGGACCATTCAGGTGTTGACACATCCATGTGGGATGACTGGATGAAAGTGTTTGGTCCCTGGAAGAATTTGATCTCCTCTATTCTTGTTGCAGTTGCTGTTTTTACAGCTATTCTCACTCTATGTGATTGTTGCTGTATTCCCTGCATTAGGTCACTTCTGACACGCCTCATAGAGAAGGCGGTGGGCGACAAGGATCGTGAGCATGGCCAATATGCCATGTTACCTGTCAGTGATTCTTTTTCCCCACCCCAGCTGTGAAATCAGTTTGTGTGATTTTGTTCTGCCTTAACATGTCTCGCATTCCTTCCCCTTAATTCCAGGTGTTCTTTTGCTTTACAGGAACTGTTATCTTTTTTACGGTTATGCTTTTTTACTATTTGAATTTGAATTACACTGAATTAGACTTTGAATTTGTTTTATTTACCTTATTTACTACTTTAGTTTTTGTACTATGTAACTTTTATTAATGATATTGTGCCAAGGGGTTAGGTCGATCTTGTGAGCATGAGCATCCTTAGGGGTGGTTGCCGCTGGAGCACGGAGCCGTCGCAAGACTTTTCCTGTCAGACCGAACACTGAATGTTTACTGATGCTCTGACAGGTTTCGATTGCACATTCATGCATGGACGCCTAACTCCTTTGAAATGTTTTGTGTTCCAGATTGTGCGGGCTTGAGACCACAGCTGTTAGGTTAGGTTTGTAATGTTTTGTTGTTTTTGAGTGTAGCTGTGTTAAATCTTTTAGGTGATCACACTTTGTGTGATCAAGAGAGGGAATGTAGAAAATGTATGTTTTAATATCTTATTCTTATGTTACAGCTTTATCCTTAGTGTGAAGTGAACTTATTTTGAACCATCCAGATTTATGGTCGTGTGACAATCCTTTTTGCTTTATGGTTGCAGCATCCTGTGAAGACATAGGGTGTTTTTTGTGCAAAGTTAGGTGTCTTCCATAGCTGCAATAAATATGCCATGGTCTACATCCGTACCATCTGGGTTGAAGATTCTTCCCCTGGGAAAGTGTGAAGATTCGTGTTCTCATGTAGAGGTTGGAGCTGACCTTTGCTCTGGATACCGGTAAAAGGAACCTTGAGTTGTCCAGGAATGATTTACTCTGACCAGATGGGACTCTCTTGATCATCGGACTGGGTGTGCGCCAGTCAAACGGGCCCCCGAGAGGCGGAGCGGACCTGAAGTTGGCAATCGTCAGCTATTGGCCAGAGGAAGCAGGCTGGCTATCAGCTGACGAATCAGAGCGACCAGGGGTGGAGGACCAGCGACCATGATCTTTCCGGAAGGCGGGGATTCAAACACATCTTAAAAAGACTGTTTTCAAACTCTTCCATTGTTCTTGGGTAAATCTACGAATAATTCGCATGTAACTTGTGCGTCAGTAGATCTTTACTTGAGAATCCAGATATATCTGCATTAATGTTTTAATCTGTGCTTTAGAACTATTGTCAGGGAAATAAACTCTGTGTATTTTTAAACCGGTTGAATCCTTGTTTGCTTTACCACTCTCGACTATCGAACACGCATGGATGGAAAGAACTGAAAAGCGGACGATCTCTTTCCTTCAATTTCAATATTGTAGAACATATTTCACTTCTCTTTTTGCAAATATGTGTTCATTTGAAATTCTGTTGTAATTTCCGTTTGATTTTTTTTGTTTGTTTCACTGCTGATCGATCAAACGGTGTTGGTGTAGCTGTTAATTGTCAGACTTGCTTTGTGAAGTCTTCATGTTATTTCTGAGAGGCAGGATTGTCATTTTCACTTTCACGTGTTTCTTCCATCTGCCGACGGTGTCGCCGTTTCTCATTTCACCCGTTTTTGTGCGTACGCCTGGGTCAGAGCGTGAAGGACCGCACATTTTCCCGTCAAGTTTGCTTTTTATAAATATCAATTATTGCGTAGAGAGTGGCGTACGCCTTCTTTTGTGCGTACGCAATGTTTATAAATGAGGCCCCTGGAGTGCGCAGCGCCTCACATGAACGCGCAGCCTTTCTCTCTCTTAGCTTCAGGACCTATAACTAAAATTTCAGTTTTTTCCTGGTTGAGCTGCATAAAAGTATTTGCCATACAAAATTTCACATCTAAAATACAGTTGTGCGGTCCTTCAAGCTCTGACCCAGGCGTACGCACAAAAACGGGTGAAATGAGAAACGGCGACACCGTCGGCAGATGGAAGAAACACGTGAAAGTGAAAATGACAATCCTGCCTCTCATAAAGAACATGAAGACTTCACAAAGCAAGTCTAACAATTAACAGCTACACCAACACCGTTTGATCGATCAGCAGTGAAACAAACAAAAAAAATCAAATGAAAATTACAACAGAAATTCAAATGAACACTTATTTGCAAAAAGAAAAGTGAAATATGTTCTACAATATTGGCATGTAGTGCAATTCATCCTCATAAATAATATAGTTAACAGAACGA
>JAUDJI010001339.1:0-10864 GCA_037389245.1 Oryzias sinensis | reverse complement strand
TTTTTCCTAGTGTGAGGCCGGTTAGGTTGGTGAGCGTTGAGCTTGCAGTGCCAGCAGTCTGCATGGACAGAAGCTGTCAGTGAGCTAAACCTGTTCTCAACAGGCTCATCCATCACTGGGGGGCCGTGTGGAGCCCCGCCCGCCTCTGTCCTCTTATTCTCGCCCCATTGAGAGCAAGCTCCCATAAAGGGCGGCTGAGCACCTCTCAGAAAGCAAAGCAGCTTCCTGTCCGTGCTCATGTGCACACTCACGTGCACGCTCACGTCTGCCCTGCCGTGCTGCAGCAAGGCGACAAACTAAGAGAAAAACTAAAACTCTCTCTACTCAGAAAAGCAAAACAACAACACCTACATTTTGATCTAAGTTGAGAGAACATTATGTCAGTTAGTTGTAGTCTTGCGTGATTCGGAAATCCACCAAAGTATGAGTTAAAAGTGAGTAAAGCAGATTTCATTCCTCCCTCATGGAGCCGGACGAAGAACCGCCAGCGTGGGCAGAACTATCTCTGTAGCTGTTTTCTACCGATCAGGCATCAAACAGGATCAAACAGGTCATGCCTTCAGCCCCTCCTTATGCCCCCCACCCCCTCCGCCACTTTCAAACGTGTCATGAGAAGCATTTTACAGATGTTTGCGCTGGTTTGGAGGAGATGAGCACAAACATGTCTCTCATGAGGTGAAGTTTTTTCAAATAGAGCCTGTCTGTGCAGGAAGCCATCGTCACCAGAACCAGATGAATGATGGAACGTCCCATCAGACCAGAGGAGCACCGGCGGCATCAGCGTTGCCTTCATGATTCTGTTTCAGTACATTTTTATCTCTAATTCACTGTGTTCCCAAAAATCTGTAAATGAAAACCTTTATGCTCCATCTAAATTGTATACCTCTGTCTTTTTTAAGTAAAAGGAAACTTAAAGTCGACCTGATCTCAGAAGATTCAACTCAAAACTCTTTGTTTTATTTCTCTACTGTCTCATGTGCATGGATTTATGTGTGTAGGTGTCTGTCATTTGTGTGTGCCTGTCTCCACGTGTGTTTCTCCGTCTGTGTGTAGGGGTGTGTGTGTGTGTGTTTGCCGCTGGTTTCAGGTGAAATGGACTCCTGTGCAGGACTATAGAGTGATGTTTCTGCCACAACGTTGCACACAAAACTTTCTATGTTGCAAATGAAAATGTTAAATATTTACTTTTCAATTATTTTTTATTTTGCTTTCAAATTTTTTTTGCAGTCAACAACTTCTTTTGCATTTGCAAAACACATGTTTTTGCATGCGTTGTGTCAAATCTCGTTTTTTTTGTTATCTTTGATTTTGCTGACTACTCTGAGTGTGGCTTAGCGTAATCAAACTGCCACTATTGCCAGCGCCAAAAACACGTTTTTGCATGCGTTGTGTGTCCTCTCACTTTTTTCCCATCTCTGATTTTGCTGAGTTAAGCTTCTGTTTAACGTGACCAATCTGCCATCAAACAGCTGCTGATTGGTCCAGATTCTAACCAATCAAATCGCCGTATTTATCTGCTACCAAGGCTCAGAGGCTGAACCGGATCTTTTTACCGTCGATTTTGTCTCTTTGGATGAATATGTTTTCATTTTTTTATCATTTTAACAATAATTCATACTTTCTTTCTTTTTTAGCATTGATTATTTATTATTAAGTCAGATTTGTGAATTTATGGCTGAGGATCTCCTGAAACTGTAAAGTTTATCTGCTGACATTAAATCAACAGGTCTGTCTGTGAGAAATTTGAATCTTCTGGAGCAAATTATTGGAAAACATTGTGACTTTCTTTAAGATCTGTTCTTTTAAACAAAACAATTAAAAAATTAAAGCACATATTATTTTATGCTGCACAAGTGTTTGGGATTAGATGAACAGCAATAATAATCAAAATAATGATGACTCACAGTTGACTCAATGTATTTAGCAGAAGAAGCCTTTTAAACTTCTATTTTCATTTTCACAGTGTCTTATGTTTTAGAACTCGTGAGCGTTTGTCCAAAGTTTAAACATATTAGTCATAAAAAATGCTATTTTCTCTTAATATTTCAACATTTATTGATGAAAATAAAACAATAGTTCAGATGCAAATTTTAAAAAGTGTTACTTCTTGCTGGATGGAGTCAGAGCTCAGACTTTTTTTTTCTCCTGCAGACATTTTAAACACGTTGGTCGCTACACAGACATGAATAAATACAAAACTTGGTTTGATTTTAGCTGCTTTGCTTTGCTGCTCCTTTTGGGTTTTACTCTGAGAGAAACGGGCCAGAATGGTAGAAAACGGCAGAATCCGACACAAAGTCCATGTCTGCCTTCAAGCACCGTCAATATGAGACAGAGACACCTGATTGGTTAGAATCTGGACCAATCAGCAGCTGTTTGATGGCAGCTTTGTCAGGTCAAACTGAAAGTTAACTCAGCAAAATCAAATATAGGAAAAAAGCAAAATTTGACACAACGCATGCAAAAACGTGTTTTGCAATCACCAAAATAGTTTTTTAAGGCAAAAAAAAATAGAATCGAGATGCAGATTATTTTGCATATCAGTGGCTCGAAGGGGAGCAGACTGCACTAAACGAGCAATTTTTGTGCTACTGAAATGAAAAACACAAATTAAACACTAATTTTAACTTGTTCTAAACTGCAGGTGGAAACATTATTCTGGTCACAAAATCCAATCTCCGTTTTCAAAATCGCTGTTTTGTCGCTGCTAAGATCCTTGACTTCATTGTTGCTTATGCAGACCAAATTCAGCGGAACCGGGTTTTGGGCGTAACCACAGCAGTGCTGCCATCCTCTGGTGGTTTGTTAAACAGCTATCTTGGATGGGTGTTGTTTGGGCTCCTGCCAACAGGGCTGGCGGCCTAATGTATTCATTTTTTGAAAGGACCAGCGTCCTGGACGATAGGCCACACTTTGGACATGCCTGGAGCAGGGTACCCATTGCTGTCACTATGTTTATTTCTGATCAATTTTCCGTCTAAATTCACTTTGAAGGTCAGAAATGAAGAGACAAAACGAATCTCCTTGGCTGTGAAATTGCATCTTGCTCAGCAAGGTCATCCGGGGTCATTTTGTTGGCAGGTTCGCAATGCTACAGCTTCTTTGCGTGGTACCTGGACTTTCCCACTCGATTAAACACACGAGCAAACAATTCGTTTCACTCTCAGACTCCACTCTCAACTGCCGACCACAGCTGAGAGTGATTGCCACATTTATTTAGACACACCCATAATCATTAATCCAACACATCTGGACAAGAAACAAAACAGGAAATAACACAAACCACTTTCACAATAAAATACACAAAAGAAAATAAATGCAAAATAAAACTGTAATTGGGATCACATTCTAACACATTTAAAGACTCCTCCCTTGAGGAGCCCTGCCACAGTGTTTGTGTGTTAATTAAACCGGCGTCAGTATGTGTTAATGATCTTCCTCATTAGGCAGTAGTTCTCCTTGTGGGGGTGGGGGGTGTTGTTCAGGAAGCATCTCTTCTCAGCTCGTGCTGCGTTCACTGTCCCTCATGCAGAATGGGAGACGGCATCGCCAAGGCCAGAGTGTATTTGTGTTACAGGGTGTTCTTCTTTGAACCAAACTTTCAGATGAATAAAGGATCCGTTTCTGCTTCATCAGCCCAGCTGGGACGCCTCTTTCCTCATTGGTCCAGCTGATTATGAGCACCTGGTTCTGCTCACCTGCTGCATCGCCTCATGTTTTCTCTGATGCTGCGGGTTGCACGGCCACATTTTGACTCGATGATGATGGAGCGCCTCATCCTGTGGCAGAGCTTGAAGCTGCTTGTGAGGCTTAAGGGCTCCAGCTTCACCATCAGCAGATTTCCATTTTGTCCTCTGCACACAGAGATTTCTGCAGACTCTCTGGACCTCCAAACCTTGGTCCTCTAAGCCCACCGTCCTGCATGCATTCTCTGATAGCCTGCCTCAGCTCATCTGCAGAAACTCTAACAATCTGTCTGCACATTATTCTCAACTGGGGATGGAGAAAGATCTCAAACAGGTTGCCTCCTTGAAAACAGAAAAGCAGGTAAACGGGATCCAGACCAAATATTTCCAAACCAGAACTCTGAGCATGAGGATGAGAAAATGCTGTTGAGTAGAGTCCACTACCCTCACATCATCTTCTAAAGCACTGAGTCATTTTGGTTTAGTCAACTCTGACTATTTTGGTGAATTTAACTGCACTGCAAAAATGCAAAGGACAGATTTTTATTTACCATGACTTGGAAAGTCCTACAAAACTGATTGAAGTTGTAAGGAAACATAAAGTCCCACTATGATCATCTTCTGTCAGATTGTTCCCAGTGGTCTTTTACTGATGATTCTGCAGTTTGTAGTAAAAACCAACCCAGACCCCCTTCCATCACCCATCTGTTTACAGGTTCACCCGCTAGCTCATATGTATTGTTCAAGCAACATCTTTTCATCTGCTCCCGATTCACAACGATTTGAATAAAGAAATACTCAGAAATGCAGTTTTGGGCTTAATTTTCTGTACCAATATTCTCCATCATCAGAAAAAGAGGACAGTAACATGCTAAAAACACCATTTTCAGTCCGGTGTGAGTCTTTAATCAAACCAAACTGTTTGTCTTATAGATTCAGCTCATTTGTTTCTTGATGCTCTAAATAACTGCCAATCTGATGTTTTATTAGTAAGTTTAGCTTCACGCCACAGAAGGTGTTTTTGGCAAAGAGCAGGCTGAGGGGAGCCATGAACCGCTACGTCGCTTTCATGAAGCAGAGAAACAGTAGTAACTTTATTTATATAGCGCCTTTCACAGATAAAATCCCAAAGTGCTTTACAGAGTAAAACAATGGGGGAAAGCTAAACAGATTAGAGCAATAAATAGAACATGCTACAGAACAATTAACTAAAAGCCCTCTTAAACAGCAGCATCTTCAGTTGTCTCTTTTAAAAGACTCGACAATGTCAATCAGGCGAAGCGATGAGGACAGGGCGTTTCACAATCTTGGTCACCTCAAGTTTTGTAAAAAGTCTTCAAACCAGATGACTGAAGCGGGCGGCTAGTGACATACGGCACAAGCAGATGGGAAATATAATCAGGGGCATGGCCATTAAGAGCTCCAAAAATCCATTTTAAAATGAATGGGTAACCAATGTAAGAAGGATACAACAGGTGAGGTTGGAGCCCTTCTACTGGTTCCTGTAAAAAGCCTTGCAGCAGCATTTTGCAGGAGCTGAAGGCGGTTTACTGTGCATTGATTAAAACAGGTAAAAAGAGAATTACAATCATCTAAACGAGAGGAAAACAACAATCAGGTCACCTACCATTTTTCTCAGCTCACAATTAATTTCTCAAGTGATAAAAGCAGTTTTTGACCAAATATTTAGAATGATTGTTAAAGGACATAAATTGGTCAAATATTACATCTATAGGTTTCTGATTGTAGATCCCAGAGATCCTGAGTGATGTTTAATGGGAGTCACTTGATGTTCAAGGGACAAAATTTTAGGTTTTTCTGTTTTCTTTTGATTTAGCTGAAGGTAATTAAGACTTAGTCAGTCTTTAATGTATGACTAACTTATAACTGCTAACTTATAAAACTCAATCATTGAAGGAGCAGAACAATTGGAGGACATCAGCATATAAATGCTAAGACACATTTTTAAAACTACTTCTAATTTTTCCAAGAGACTTTTATAAACAAAAGAAATAGGATTGGACCTGGAACTGAACCCTGAGCGACACCGTACAACAGGGGGGGGCGACTTCAGGTAATAAATTATTAGCATACATGACAATCGTTCTGTTGGAGAGGGAAGGAGAAAACCATGAAAGAACAGTCCCAGAAATTCTTAATTCATTTTGTAGTCAACATAATAATGTCTTATTGTGTGTCAAAGGCTGAGGACAGATCTGATAAAACCAAAACAGTGTAGTGACGGGAGTCTGCAGCCATCAGTCTGTCATTAGAGACTTCTAAGAGAGCCGTCTCTGTAGACTCGTATCATTTGCTAAACACAGATTGAAATTGATCTAGAATTACATATTTATTCAACTAGGAAAAACAAATAGGAAAAGCAGCCTTTTCCATTGCTGCTCCGCTTTCCTGGAATAATATTCAAAACTCTCTGCATTTAAGTTACCTTATTCCATTGAATTGTTTTATAGCAAAACTTTCTGAGCTTTTAAAAGAAACATGCACATGTCACCCTTGACCTATCTGTACCACTTTTAATTAATCCTATTAGTCATTGCCCTACTGTTCATTTCAATTTTAATTGCATCTGTATTTTGTAATGTATTTTATTTCAGTTGTTTTTTAACTGTATTTATTTTGTATTGATGCCCTTTGGCCCAGGTCTTCCTTGAAAAAGAGACGCAGTCTCAATGGAACTTCCTGGTAAAATAAAATAAATTAAATTAAAACTAAAGTGTTGACTTACCTGCAACCACTTTTTCATAATCTTTGCTAAAAAAATACAATTAAAAATGTCTTTTTGATGTTAGCCAGTAATTGCTGGGCTCCAGATGTGGCTTCCCCAACCAAGAGAAGTCAAGAGAGAGTGAAGCTCTGCACCAGTAGACGATGAAATGTTCATCAGCCTAACAACCTGTGGACCAAGTACATCAAAAAGAGTGAGGTGGGTCGATATCAAGAGGGGCAGGAAGAGGGCTTTACTATTTTTAGAAGAACAGGTCCATAAAGATGAAGAGAAAGAAGGAGCACCGAGAGCGCCACCTGAAGGAGCTGTACACACCCTGATTTTATTCATCTTTTCCACAAAAAGTTTGAACATTTGTTGCAGTCATTTTTTGTGTAAACAGGCACTGGGAGAACTGAAGGTTATACTATGGTATGGACAGTTTCAAAACAAGATTTTAGGATTTTACTTGTTCTTGTTCACTTCATTGGAAAAAATCAACCGATCCAGCCCTTTGAATTGTTTCATTAAGTGATGAAGAAGTAAATCTCTTTGTGTCTTTGTTCTTTGACAAGTTGTCGTATTTTTTGAGGTGTGACACTTAGGATCTTCTCCTCTACGGACTGAAACCAGAGTTGTGGACGTAGTTGAAGGGAGTGTGGTCTCTGGGATACACCTGAAGATCGGGACAAAACATTTTGATGAAGACATTGGTCAAAATATGTTAATGTCTGAAAGAAAGATAAATGGAGGTTTGTTCTCTATTCCTACTTTTTTATAAGGCAAATGTTAAAAAAAGACTCTTTTCTGTGCCAACTAAGGAGCCACACATCACGGAGGCTGTTTTTAAAAATCTCAACTCTGTGCTTGAGATTTAAAGACATCACCTTTATAAGTACAGTCAACACTGTACCAGGTGTGAATGTGTTTGCTGTGTTGGTGGACACAAACATCCATAGTGTGCAGATATTTCTGTCACTGCACAGCTGAGGTACCCCATCAAGATGACCTCAGGAAACCTATGGGGGCCTGGACAGGAGCAGAGGACTTAAAACAATTTAATTCAGTTAACTGGCCCAAAAAAATATAAAAACAACTCAATTGAAATTTCTGTCCAAAATGGACAAATCAATAAAGTTTCAGCTGTCCATGTTATGGGTACATGATTGGATGATAAACGTCTGAAAAGATCAAACTGGTGCATGCTGCAAAAAAACCCCAAAAACTATGGATAAAATAGGTAAATTAGATAAACTATGTTCATCCCTCAGTCCATCCCTCAGTCATGCAAACAGTCATGCATTGTTCTTTAATTTATGCATAGGTAGATCTCTCATTGCAATATTGCATAGGTGAATACATTCATTACATTTTTAACAAACATTTTCTTTTTTGAAAGGCAAATTTGTTTAGCTACTGTCATGATCAGTGTTTTTTCTTTTTTTTTTTTCCTTAGTTTTTGTTGCCTTAGTTCTGCTTCCTGTTTTATTTTGAAGGTTTCTTGCATGTCTCGGTTTTGAGTTTTACTTCCCTGGTCCCAATTTCCCCTGATTGTTTTCAGCTGTGTCTCGTCAGTCCTCTGTGCTGATCCATCCCGTCTGCTTTCCTGGCTGCCTGTGTACCCTGACAGTTGGTTGTTTTGTTTCCCTGCTTGCATGCTTTTTGTTATAGAATAAAACCCTTTGCTTTGGAACCGTGTGCCTCCCATCTCTGCATTTTGGGTCCTTCACCAATCCCTGTACCTGATAGCTATGTCCTCTGATAATGATGCACCGACTGCCCCACCTTTAGCTAAATTACACATTGTTTAAACATTTATCATAAACATCTATGAAGCACATGTTGAAACCAGAAGTTTACATACACTGCATGAACACATACATGTGCTTTTTTTTCTCACCATCAGACATGAAGTAAAAGTAAACTTTTCCTGTTTTATGTCAATTACAATTTAAAAAATGATTTCTATTTGCTAAATGTCAGAATAATGAGACAAAAGTTTTTTAGACAAGGTTTTATGACTTTTATCAAAGTCAAAAGTTTACATACACTAGGATCATTTTGCCTTTAGACAATTTGGGAAACCCCAAATTACCCTTTTGAACCGTCTGATATGTTTATTAACAGCATTTGAGATCATTGAAAGCACACCTATGGATGTACATTAGGCCACGTTTGAAACACACTTGCTTGTTTCTAAAATATTATGGGACAGTCAAAAGAAATCAGTCACGTTATTAGGAAGACAATTGTGGATTTGCACAAGTCCGGTTTATCCTTGGGAGAAATTTCCAGAGTCTTGAAGACGCACAAACAAGTATGAACATCATGGGAACGTCCAGCCATTGTATTGCTTAGGAAGGAGACGGGTTCTGTGTCCCAGAGATGAATGAACTTTGGTCCGAAGTGAACAACCTAAGGATGAAGGCGAAAGGTGTTGTGAAGATGCTGCAGATAATGAGTCATTATCAACACTGAAACAGGTAGACATGGGCTGAAAGGCTCTTAAGAAGCCATTACTCCATAAGAAAACTAGATGATGACAAGGATGAAGACTTTACATTTGGAGACATGTCCTGTGGTCTGACGAAGCTAAAAGTGTGTGAATGGGATTGTTAAGCATTTGGACAGTCTGAGAAGGTTATACTGCGCTTTTTACACCATTTACCATGGAAACTTGTGGAAAAGGTCCATTCAGTTTCCAACATTTTTTCATTAAGATCAACTTCATTCCTAAAACACCAGAAAGAGCCAAATAGTTCGTTTTCCTTTTATTAAAAAAACACGGGTCAAATTCTCTTTCCAGATATTGCAGCACAAAGTTGTCCATTAATTTGATTATTTGACAAACTCAACAGCATTTAATTAAAAAATACTTGGGAAAAAGTTGTGGTCCAGAAATGTTTGTTTTTTCATGTGTGAAATAATTCAAAATTGAAATGTAGTCAAAATCAAAATCAAAGGCCAGTATCGGAAGAATTCGATGACATTAATCTACAGAGTCTGTCCACAGTCTAGTCTGTCAGTCAGAGATAGACTGATGGAAAAAGACGGTTTTACCTTTTTTTACCTTTAAATTTGGCGGAATCATCCAGAATATCACGTGCAGAGAAAGATCTGTGTGTAAGCCGTCCACATGTTTGAAACAAAAGTGTAAAGTTCCTGTTCAGGAATCTTTAACCGTCTGTCTCACCGGGCATGTAATTCCAGTTCAGTGCGTTCTTGAACTCGCTTTCAGCATATGGTGTTCACACTGGACAAGAAGGGAGGGGCTTCTCCTTTTCTCTTTTCTTTTCCTGCAGTTGGAAAAGGATTGGTGCAAAATGTGCAAATCTGGTGAACCTTGCTCCAGGCTTTTCTTAAACAGCTCTATTCCGATAATTCAAAGACTTGGTGTCAATAGAATTCATGCCTGGCCCAAACCGCAGTTATCGCTCATTACTTTTTATTGTTATTGTTTCTTTTTTTGTGTTTTATTGTTTAGTCTTCTGGCTTGTGGTTAGAGTGTCAGCCCTGAGACTGGAAGGTTGTGGGTTCAGACCCAGGCCGGGTCATACCAAAGACTTTAAACATGGCCTCCCTGCTGGACACTCAGCATACGGGGTTGGATCGGGGGGTTAACTCACCCAAATGGTTCCCGAGTGCGGCTGTGTCTGCAGCTCACCGCTCCCCCAGGGGATGGGTAGAATGCGGAGAACAAATTTCGCTATTCTAGGTGTGTGACAGATAGTTTGATTGCATTTCTATCTAGGTATATTTGACTTTGTGTTCAGCATTGTGGTGGCTTCCGCTGTGTGTGTTTGCTGTCCTTGTTTTAGGCTCTTCAACTCGTGGCGTTCAGGCCTGTTTGATGCCCTGCAATGAACTCTGCTCCACTCAGATCTGACAACAGCTGCCACCTTGATTCGAGCCGGGATCTGACTGCAGGCTCAGCATGTGCCGTTCCTCGTGGAATAACTGGACCCATTTTTGTTTTTCTCTCTCTGCCAAGTGACACAAGCCGCCCGCTCCGTCTTTAAATGTTTCAGATTTCATTACAAATGGAAATCACTCAGACAGCCATATGGCAAAAAACTTTAAACATATGTGCCGCCAGCAGTCCTGTGAAAAGCGGCCTCCCGTTTTTCTCTGGCAAATCCGTTCTTTCACAAAGCACTTTCTCAAGGATAGCAGATGAAAAAAGGCAACATGAATGCCCCCCCTCTGCTTTCTCAGTTTGTCCCACTTTTCCATTTCACACCTAACAAGATGTCTGATTAGGATCTGCCTCCAGATCCAACAGCCATCTGTCTCTGGTTCAAGAATTAGAAAAAGTCAAACCTCAATTTAGACTTTCAGCTGCCAAATTGGCTCTTTCTGCACCTTAGCAACAAATGAAGGACATTAAAAGCCGTTAGGAAAGATTTGTTATGTGGAAAATGACTCCCAGTCTAGCCAGTTTTGTACACACTTC
>JAUDJI010001338.1:0-10866 GCA_037389245.1 Oryzias sinensis | reverse complement strand
CTAATGAGCTCAGTGGCCTGTTGGTCAAGTGTCTGCTCTGAGACTGGAATATTGTGAGTTCAAATCCAGGCTAAGTCTTACCAAAGCCCCTCAGGCTGAATCTAAATTGCTTCCTCTGGCTACACCCAATTTTTCCATCTGTAGGGGTATTTGAAGCTGTTGTGGGGACCTAAAGAGCAGTTTTTTAAAAGTAGAAGCCGCAGTGACTAGCTATCCATCCGCCAGTAGGGTTGTACGTATCGTGCTGGAAACGCATTTCTTCACATGGGTGTGCTCTGAAGCTCATATGTTTACATTAAAATGTAAGTATTGAGTTTTTGTTTTTGCATGACTTTTTAAAGTTATAAAATGGATATTATGTATTTTCCAAGTGCTGGTAGCTATGCACTAATGTGAATGATCAACCAGTAATCATGATTCATCGAGTGGTAGTAATGTCCAGATTTAAAAACACCATTTATCCATATCTCTCCGCTTGGAGGGTTAAATGTAGGGATAGGGAGGGGGGGAAGCAATTCGGATTCTGCCTAAAAATGGGACTCGATGCCTCACTGCTTGACACTCAGCAAGAAAGGGTTGGATTGAGGGGCTAAACCACCAAATGGTTGTTGAGTGCGACCGTGTCTGCAGCTCACCACTTCCCAAAAACAAATTTCACAGGTGTGAAATTAGGTGCTCGACAGCTAACAGTTTTAACTATAAATGAGACAAGTGTTGACATAATTACTTGTGGAATCCAATGTGCAAAATGATGGGGAAAAAATAAGGTATTGGGCTGTAATATGCATAGCAACTCATACAAATAACTAATGGAATCACAAACAAATTCTAGTACGTAAAAACATAGAGAACCGTTCACATGAGTCTGACATTCAAACGTCAGAACCTCATTTTATTTAATCAAACAACACTTACTTGGATTCTTATAAAAGTTTCAAAAGACGGATTGGGATCATTTTTTAACAACTTGAATGGTTTCTTAAATAGAGTTACTAAATTATTCCTAA
The DNA here is from genome assembly GCA_037389245.1 of Oryzias sinensis. Classification (NCBI taxonomy): domain Eukaryota; kingdom Metazoa; phylum Chordata; class Actinopteri; order Beloniformes; family Adrianichthyidae; genus Oryzias; species Oryzias sinensis. The sequence continues at coordinate 9,859 of JAUDJI010001338.1, read as the reverse complement.
CAGAATTAGGTTTACAGTAAACCGTTGTTTTTCGCGGGGGTTACGTTCCAAAAAGAACCCGTGATAGGCAAAATCAGTGAAGTAGAAACCTCAATTTTTTTTTTTACAATTATTATTCAATTAAATACTCTATTATACATTGAAAAGAAAGAACAAACCATTTTACAGGCTCAAGCATTTGTTTCACAAATAAAAGGACTTTTGAAACGTTTTTTCAACAAATACCTTCTGTACTGTACTGTCAAATAATAATTTGAATCATCGATGTAAACAGAAGGCTTCAAATCGCGGAAATTAGCCCCGCCCACCGCGACCCGAGTATTGGATTAAACGGGAGAAAATTTAAAATGATTATAAAAAAAATATAAGTACAGTCGGACAAATAGTGACTCAGGTGTATTTACTGCTCAACAGACTGAGCCGCTGCATCCTGACTCCGCTCTGCAGTGTTTTCTTCTTTTGAAGCCCGCGGAGCAGGTGTGTTTGTTCGGGAGAAGAACATGGTGATAGGCAGTTGTTGTCGCTCTTTTTTCTATGGGTTTTAAAGAAACTCGAAAAGAGAATTTGCATGTACGCGTTGTAAAATTGGCAAGCTGTTTTACGTACGTGTACATATTAAACTGCAACGTTATTGACGCACAGGTAGAGACATAGACAGGTAGAGAAGAGGAGGAGTGACTTTTTAGCCAATCAGAATGCAGAACACAATGCACGATGCAAATCCATGAAGTAGCGAAACCGTGAAAAGTAAACCGTGTTATAGCAAGAGATCACTGTATTCCCTTTGAATGGAGTTTTTTTTTTTTTTTTACCAGATGTTTCGTAGGCGGTCATATTATAAATAAACTTTTTTTCTGGTTGTGGGACATTTGTAAAGACAAGGAAAAACACATTATTCTTCTGACACTTTTCTGACACCAAATCCAGAACTACTTATATCCTTTATTTATGAACAATGTTATTAGTGAAACTTTTACAGTACCATCTGCTGAATGTTGCATACATTTCCATGGTTGACATATGGCTCTTTCTGTCATGTTTGTAATCATGCCTTGTGCGCCCTCAGACCATTCTCATACATAAAGATATATGTGAATTCCTAAGAATAATAAGAATTATAGGGCAGAAAAAAAAAATGAGTGATTTTGTCTGCAAATGAAGTTGTCTGTTTTAGTTATGGAATTTTGTAGCTTATCCATTCTGGATTACTTGGTTAGAGACCTTCCTGCCCTTCGGCGTGTAGTTGCTTCAGTTCTGATTAGAAGTCAGACAGAAGCTGAACCTGCCTGCATAAATCTGTACACATCTTTTAACTTTGCATGTGGCTCTTTTAGGTAAAATAGTTGTGACACATTTGGCAGTTTTGATAAAACAGGTATTCAGGTAAGTCAGTTGACAAGAGTGAATGTGGGGATTTTTTTTTTACCAAGTTGGCTTTTAAATCGTTGCCTAATTATTGTGAGCCCCCTGAAATTCTTGCTTTTACTGATTCTTTGTCATATGATCTTTAGATTTTATAACATTGGTTCTGTGTTTTTTTGTCACAGTCCTTTTACATGCTCTTTTTTGTTTTGGATGTAAAAAACTTAGATTTTTAAAATCAATAAACTTTCACAATGTCTAAAAAAATTCTGCCCAAAAATACCTTCAATTCTGTCTTTTTACATTTTATTAAAGGTTAAAACATTCTGAAGTGATAGCATCATATTTGTCAACTTCCAGAATGCCATCCAGTCAATTTCTTTATCAGGTGAAAAATTTAAAACAAAACAAAACAAAAAACAAAAACAAAAAAAGAATAGCTGTACGGAGCCCGTGTCCTGACATTAAGATATAAAAATATATCTTGTTCCCACAGATTAATATCTTGTTCCCACAGATTATTATCTCGTTCGCACGAAATACTATTCCGTTCCCAAAAGATACTATTGTGTTCCCACAAGATACTATTGCGTTCCCTCAAAATACTATTCCGTTCCCTCGAAATGATTAACTCATGCGAACGCAATAATTATGTCGTTCGAACGCAATAATTAATCCGTTCGAACGCAATAATTATTAACGTCATTGTCATGATTCGGACGAGAGTTCAGAATGACTCAGATGCTGGAACCCGGAAGGAGGCTATGACTCAACGGTAAGTTTTCAGTGATTTAATCAGAACCAGATCTGACAGGATTTTCTCTAGGAAGAGAACGAGGGCAGGCTGGAGGAATCTTGAGATTGAATTTCCATTAGGGGAAACAGCGGCGGGAGCGAGGCCAGAACCAAGGCAAGGAGAGGCGGCTGGCTGGAGGTTTCTTGAGGCGGCGTGGACGAGGCTTGAACCAAGGCGAGGAGAGGCGGCTGGCTGGAGGTTTCTTGAGGCGGCGAGACAGCAGCGTAGGAGGACAGCGACCAGGTGAGGATCCAAGAGGTTTTTAGTCCTGAGGCAGAGCGAGAAAACACCATGAGCATGAGGCAACAAGACGTGAGACATAAACAAGAGCTGACCAGACTATGCACCATAGGAGGAACAACGAACTGGCACCGGCTGATGATCCAGGAGGAGCTTATGAAGAAAGGTGTAGATGAGGTAAGTGGATCCAGCTGGTCGCATCCCACACAGGAAGGAGGGGGGAGGAGGGAGTAGCTGACAGACCATGACAGTCATAAGTCATTTACGCGGATATGCTCTCTGTACGCCGGCAAAGCTGCTTTCAGCGGTAACTTCCGTGTCTCTGTGACCCACATTTGTTCAAAAAAGGAACATGAAAAACAAAAATGATCACTTTATTACTGTCTCAATGAATATAAGAAAAATGTCAAAAGATTTATGATAACTAGGCTGCTTTGTCATTCGCCTAATGGACTTACCTTTAGCTCGTAGCATAACAACAATAGCAGTACGTCACGTTTCCCAGAATTTTTACAGGCCAATCATTGGCCAATTATTGGTCTTCTTCTTAAACCTTGGTCACAGGGACACGGGGATTGGCCAATGATTGGCCGCTAAGCATTGGCAGGAAGCGGCTTTTGCAGCAAGATGACCGGAGGGCGTACCAGATCAGATCATGTGAATGAACGTGAATACGATGGATGCTTCTGTGCTTTTTAAAATAAATAAATATGTTCTCTAAGCATCCTCCGTGTCTTCAATGCAATGTAATGAGACACACACAGACAGAAATGTGAAGGTATCTGCTGTAAATCTATGACGTAAATTAATAACAGGATATGATCGGCTAGCCAGTTAGCATGTAGCCTAATAGCCTTCGAATGTAAAGCAACTGACTGCTAAAGTTAATAAAGGACAAGTCCTGAACATTATTATTCCTATTCGACCCTAAACAACAATATCAGCTGTCTGTCAACCGACCAGCCAGTTGCCCAAATGCATCAAAGAGTTTTGCGGCAGCGCTAGTAGTAGCCTAGCAGGAGCTATCGTATGACAAAGCAGCCTAGTTATCATAAATCTTTTGATATATTTCTTATATTCATTGAGACAGTAATAAAGTGATCATTTTTGTTTTTCATGTTCCTTTTTTGAACGAATATGGGTCACAAAGACACGGAAGTTACCGCTGAAAGCGGCTTTGCCGGGGTACAGAGAGCATATCCGCGTAAATGACTTATGACGTGAATAATTATTGTGTTCGAACGGATTAATTATTGCGTTCGAACGACATAATTATTGCGTTCGCACGAGTTAATCATTTCGAGGGAACGGAATAGTATTTTGAGGGAACGCAATAATATCTTGTGGGAACGGAATAGTATTTCGTGCGAACGAGATAATAATCTGTGGGAACAAGATATTAATCTGTAGGAACAGGATATATTTTTATATCTTAATGCCAGGACACGGGCTCCGTATAGCTGAAAGCAAAAATGTGCTTGAACATTTTAACTCTACGGGCTCATTGAGTGGTCTACAACCTTAAAATTTGAAACAAAGACATTAAATTGCTGTTTTCCAAAAGAAATTGAGAAATTCATTTTACATGCATTTTATCATGCATTTTATCTGACACCCTCGGACCTAAATTGAGGTGAGAGAGGTGTTAGTAAATTAACCAGTAGTGGTGCCACATGCCAAATTTAACTGGAAGCTGAAGTGAGTCCATTCAATTCCATTCATCCAACTCTCCTATGTAAATACATTTTAATACCATTCCTTTTTGAATGCTGTATCTTGTCAAGCTTTAATGGGAACACTCGTTTAATGCCTATAGCATTAAAATCAATGTGGAATGAAAGGTATACAGTATATTGAATATAGCTCCTCAAAACGAACTGGTGGTCCAATGATATGCTTTAGGGGCTTAAAGTCCTGTTTTTATTAGATTTGCTTAAATAAAAGGTTTAATCAATAAGCTTATACATAAAAAAAGCTTTACCTACAAGCTGCATAAAAAATACATCTGAATCGCTTTGTAAAAGCTTCTAACCAAGTGTGAATTTAAAGTTCTTTAGGTTTATTGCTGCCACAGATGTTTCACATCAGAAAAGGAGACAGTAACACAGCAGAACACAAGATGTGAAACGTTCAATAACCTCTTCAGGCATGCACACATTATTTGTCAAAGTAGGATTTTTATTTGGTCTTTAGTTTTATTTCTTATCAATTAAAAACTAACTTTCATATTTCCTGTTCATGCAGCCCGTCTGTTAATCAGTTAGCAAGGAATTAAATGTCAGATTTAACAGTCAATGTGTTCCTTAGCAAGACACCTAAACTAACCCACCCCTGTTGTAAATGTAACCATATTTTCTTTGATAAAATGTCTGTTAATTCTATTTAATTCTATAGAAAGACTCCCTGTAGTGAACATTATGTGTTATCAGAAAAAAAAATGCTATCAATCTGTCTCCATGGTGAGGAATTGGCTGCCAGAACAGGAAGTAATTGTCTTTTCAGAAATGTCTCCCTGTTTTCTTTCACTGTCTTGTCAAGCAAAGGAGATCATCTAACGATGTCTGATTGTGTTTGAAAAGCTGCACTTACAACTGTTTTAAAAATGATGAGTAAATGTGTTTTTTTTTTCCATCCTTATTTTACACTAGCATTGAAACATAATGTAACCCTTGTGCTATCCTAGGCACTTTAACATTGGGACAGTGTGCTGAACCTTTTTTCTTCAATGATTTGTGATCTTCACTGGTGTCCATGGATTACATGAAATCTTTCCACCTCTATCATGGTAATGAGAACATGTCAATGTAAGGGTGGGGTCATCTAAGATAGCACAAGGTTTAAAAGAGTAAAGAGTGGAAGGTGTGAATTATACGATACACACAAACACTAACAAACAGACTCCCCACGACCACAAACACAATGACTCATGAGGACAATAACCACAGAAAATATAACTAATTATTTAAATCCAAATAATGTTAGATGTTGAACTTAAATGCACAATTTAAAATCTAAATGTAGGCTAATCAAATTCTCTTTACAGAATGAGATCCCCCACAGTTAGCAGATATATTTTGTGCCACAGAAATCTTTGTAAAAGAACAAAAATGGTACATTTTCCACCAATTTCCCCCTATTTATGGCCTTTAAATGTCTATCCATTGCAGTTAACATCATGCAATTTAAACCTCTTAGGGACACAGAAAGGCTTTTCTATTGTTATGTACGAAAAAAAAGAAAGAATTTTCAACCGATATGTGTGGATTAATATGATTGCAAAACAATTCTGGATGATTAAAGTTGAACTGAACTCATTCCAGCGACACCTCACACGCTTAGAGTGCATCTTATAAAGGTGGAAGGAGAGGCAGTCATGGCTACAGGCTCAGTAGCGGTTGACAGGTTTTGTTCAGTCATGGGGTTAAAGGGATGATTCCCTGCAGGGAGAGAGGAAAGGGGAGTATGTGTCAAAATTGAACACCCTCCTAAATCCTGTTCAGACGGAACAAGTTTGTCATAAAAGGACTGAATTGGACTTTTCTGTCTTTCTAAAAGTGTTTTAGTAGATTTAACCAACAACCAAAAAAACAGGGCACCTTAAAATTGGTTTTCTGCTTTTGTTAATAAAAGAAGTGACTTAAAGTTTGCATCCTACAGAGTAAACCTAAATAAATAATATAACAAAAGTTAAAAGTGCAAGAGGCCTTATTTGCCTAAGTCGATGGCCCTGCTCTGACATCACTAAAATGTTTTTAAAAAGTGTCCAATTTTTGTTCGTAAAATACATACAAGGACTTGTCTCAAAAACTTTTGAAAGCATTCTCAAGTTTGAGACAGGAAAATGCGGACGATAACCACAAACTGCAAATGGCATTTTAAATGTCTATTTAAAGGCAATGGCAGTTTTATTCATTATGACACTTTAAAAAAACATTTTTAGTCAAACAGTACATTTCTAGATAGGCAGACAGACAGACAGACAGATAATATACCATTAATAGTGGCTCTCAGCCAGAAATTATAAGCCATAATGACAAAAATGAAATCAACGCTAATTAAGTGACCCTTGCTGTATTTTTAGGAACATAAGGCGCACTTAATGAGTTTTTCATAAATAGAAAATCTACCTTATAATGTGGAGCACCTAAAGCAGGGGTGTCAAGCATACCGTATCCGGCCCGCCGTGTTGGTTCAATCCGGCCCACACATGAAGCGTAAACATTATAACAATGTTTAAAAAATAAAGCATGTTTCTAGTCCATTTCTGTGGCGAGTTAGGATTTTATGATACCCAAAATGATAACCAAAATGCAATTCTGCCACTAGAGGGAGAAAAGAAAAAAAGAAAAACAGGTAAAATAGCATATCTCTGCACGTGTGCCAAAAGCGAAACCTAACAGCTCTGTGTCTGGGTAAGATGCAGTTTGGCTCCCTGTGAGCCTCACCAATGTTACGCTGCTATAAGAATGATCAGTAGTGACACCATAATGACCAAAATGTTTTCAAAAAGGAAAAAAAAAGGGTTGAAGTGGAGGGCTGAGCTTTTCAGTAAAATTTCAGAGATTTATTTGTTCACAGAGTTAAATGCAAAACCGGCAAGCTTGGTATGTCATCAACAGGTGCTCAAAGAATACAACATTCAGCACCACTATGAGACTCACCATAAAGAAAAGTTTCACCATTTACAGCTAAGAAAAAGAAGATTTACCAACTATTAGCTGGACTTACAAAATAACCATCTACATTTACTTCAGCTGTGACGTCAATGATGGAGCAGTTACACCTAGCTACCTTATTGCAAAAAAGTTGGTGCAAAAATCCAAACCATTTTCGGATGGTGAACTGATTGAAAAATGCTGAAGGCTGCAGAAGTCTCGTGCCCCAAAAAACAATCAACCTTTGCTAGCATAAGTCTGTCAAGAATTATGATTCCATACAACATCTATGAGGAGACTGGGGCGCCAAATGAAGGAAACCAGTCATTTAGTGTATTTTTGGTCACTATTGATGAAAGCATCGATACAGATATTGCACAGCTGTGCATATTTATTAGAGTTGCTCAAGAGACCGTCATAGCAGAGTATCTTGAGTTGATGGACACAACAACAGCTGATGACATATTCAGCTCTCTAGTTACTGTGCTGGACTATGTTGGAGTGAACTGGTCACATGATGTCAGTCTGGTCACTGATGGTGCCCATTAAAGGTCAGGAAGAAGGCAGGTGTTGCCACAAAATTCAGGCAGAAACCAGGAAAATACTCTTGGACATTTCATTGTGTTTTGCCCACTTGAATGATAGTAAATGTGTTGCAGCACATGATCTGAATCCTGATATTGACGGCTGGGTGACGTTTAAGGAGAGAAAGGAGGTTAACTCCAAACTCTTATGTTCACAAATTTTTGCAGGTTTAACTAAGTTTATTTTTTCATTGATTTGCACATTTACATTTTAGGCAGATGTTTCATTCTTTTCCATAGCCCCTCCTGAGTTTATTATTGGGATTGCTTCAGTGTCAAATGTGAAATATTGAGTCTGTGAATTGCATTTTATTTTACATCCATTGGCCTCTGTGAATTAATGTGTAATAATTAGTGATTAGGCTACCATGTTGGATAAAGGCATTCTTTCCAACTGAGTAAAAAAAAAAACTGTTGTTTGCTTTTATGTTACTGGTTCGGCCCACTTGGGATCATTTCCCTTGAATGTGGCCCACGACCAAAATGAGTTTGACACCCCTGGCCTAAAGTATGAGTTCTGGTTGTGCTTGCTAACCTCAAATTGTTTGTATGCGGGACACAGTGCTCACAAATCTGTCAAAATGTTTTAGTTTGGCTTTGGAAAAACTTCTGAGCCACACCGCTGGATGGATTGTTGGAGCATTATGGGTACTGTAGTCAGATCCCTTGCAGGGTGATTCAGCTGTTTGTGAACAAGTTTTGCTTGATGCACTTTCTAGTCTGAAAAATACTTTAGTTTTTAAAACTAACAAGAACAAGAGAGCCACAATAAAGGGGTAGAAGAGCCACATGGGGCCGATCCAGAGGGGTACTGCTTTGAAGGACAGGTCCCCACTTTTAAACCTGGTTCTCAGGGCATTAAGCAGGTTCTGGTCCATGGATTGTAGGGAGCAAGAATAGGTGTGGGAAGTCAGCCATTTTTTAAATATGTATGGCACCAGTCCATATGTCATATAACCTACATACATATACATAATCTATTATGTGCAGATACAATGATCTGTTCCTATCAAGAACCCAAATGGCAATTATTGAAAATACAAGTAAGATTTTTTTGGTGTAATTTGTTTGAAGCAGCAACTTCCTGATATGCGTTCAGTTCTGTAACTGCAGAATTCTGCTAAGACTTTTTCACTTCTACTTGTCCGGTGTCCCTTTCAGCACCAGACAGGTAATTGTAATGCTCCCTGAATCATTATCCCAAAATTTGAATTGTGATCACACTCTCCTGTGATCTCAGACATTTTACATATTTTCTCATCATCCATAATCACAGTTTATGCATTAACAGCCTCCTGCGAGTCAGAGGGTTGAAGCTTTTCACACTTTGAATGCAATGGGCCTATTTTTACTAGTTTATAGGGGCATTTAGGTAAAAGCTCAGCATGTGTGCAAGTCCATTTATGAAATCACCCAAAAAAAAATGTTTTCTAAATTAAAACAGTTATTTTGAAAGCAGGTCTTAAGAGGCTCCTTTGTTTTGGGATTTTTTTGTTGTCTCTGCATGTACAGATATTAATAAATGTGACTTTATCATCCTCCTGACAGGCTGTGATTAACTGGTTTTGTGTCTTTTGTTGTGTGGATGTTTTTTCCGTTTTTGCTGCCTAGAATGATGTGGGAACTAAAAAAGCCTGTGAACATGTCTTGCTAAATATCTCCTCCTCCTCCCACATGCAGCCCTCCTACACTCAGCTCGTTCCCTTCCCTCCTGAGCTGTGGATCACCTGTGTCATTTACTGCCTCAGCGATGTAGAAATCCATTAGAGTCTTGCTCTTCTCAGATCTTTGCATTTCACTTTACGTGTAGTCAGCACTTGTTTAAAGATGCTACCATTAATAAACTCAGTGAATATCCATTAGCAGCTACAAAGAGCAGCCCAACCACATAAGACTGTTGGAGGAACAATTAATGTTATACCAATTTCCCATCATTAAAAAAACAAAAACACTAGCTTTATTCAAAAAGTCGGTTTAGATGCATTATTTAAAGGTTAAACAGATTTACCTAAAGATTAAAATGAATAAAGTTTGGCATTGGTTACAAAAGGGGTTTATTCAGACATACCTCTGGTTTGTCAGAAGATTCATAACCCCTGTTGTAAAAGTAAAATATGTCCAACACAAGAGGCCTTCAGCTCTCATCTGTTTGCCCAGCTGTTGGACAGGACAAGTAAAAAAAAAAAGATTTATGTAAAGCAGGGGTCTCAAACTTGCGGTCC
>JAUDJI010001337.1:0-10866 GCA_037389245.1 Oryzias sinensis | reverse complement strand
TCAGGTCCAGCATAGCAGAGACCAGCAGGAGCAGCTTGGAGTCCGGTCTTCTTCAGCTGCTCCACTAAAGCTGCTAACATGACATTTTTCACCAGAACAGGCCTCGGTGTGAAGGTCTTCCTGCACTGAGGACAGCTGTGGACTTTCTCCTCTGCATCCCACAATCCTTGAAGACACTTCATGCAGTAGCTGTGTCCACAGGGAATAGTCACCGGATCCTTCAGCAGATCCAGACAGATGGAACAGCTGAAGCTTTCTTCATCCAGATCCACTCCTTTCTGCGCCATTTCTCCTCTCAGACACACAGACTGTGAGAGTTTCACTTCCTCAGAAACCAGTTTGACTCTGATCCTCCCACCAGATGGTTTCACTGTGAGTTCAGCCAATCAGCTTCTTTCTTCTCTTCCTGTCTGTGACGCCCATCATGACAGAGGAGGAGCTGCAGATGAGGAAGAGGAGTCCTGGAGGGTATTCCAGGAAGCATGTTTAAACTAGCCTGACTTTGAGCCTGAACTCTGGCTGAAATCCGCCTGAACTTGCTTACTCGGGGTATGTCGGTTCCAAAAGACCGGATATGAGTTGGCGTAATTACGCTCGACTTGGTAACCCTGGGTTAACGCACGGTACATAAAGACATTCTCAATACATCGCCGATTTCTGGAGTCACCATGGAAACGCGTGGAGAGAAAAAAAAAGAAAGCGCGACACCTGAGACGGAAGTGAGACGGAGTCTGAGATTTTAATGACGGCGGATAAAAATTATGAGTCCATCAAAAAAGTAACACGGCTGAAAAATAATTTAAATAATTCAGTTAAATATATTCAAACTCAATAATTGTTTATACAACTCACATTTACGTATTTATCAAACTAAATGTCACATTACTCCATTAATCTTTTTTCCATCTTAACTACTTATATTTCTTGAACTTTCATATGTCTAAGTTTGAGCTGGCAGATATGCTCATTTTTATAACAACAAAAAGAACGGGAAAAAAATGCACGGAGTGCAAAAATTCTTTAAAAAAACTTCCATCACTGTCCCAACAGATCATGGTGGTAGGGGTGCTATATAAACTCATCATCCTTTTCTTTACTCTCACTTATGGTGCAGAGACGTAAGCATAGTAGGACAAAATAGCTCGGCAAAACACGGTGAAACACAGTAAAACAGCTAAACAACTAAACACATTTAGTAAAAAACCCACACTTAAACCCAAATCCGTCCAGACAAGCAAAGGGAATGATATCCCAGAATCCTTTGCCGTGCCGATCTAACAGCAGCATCAAAGTTACACCAACTTAATTGAATTAATTTGAACAAAAGGAAAATAATTGTCTGAAAACCACGTGTTATTTTTAAGGTGACCTAACAAAAAAATGATTTATCTTAACTGAACCAAATAATTAAGTTAGATCAAGGTAAAAAGGTTTATCTTTCCAACATCCATATGTGGTCTTATCACCCTCTCATGGTGGAAAAAGTATTTTCTGAGCTTTTTCATCCACTAAAATATCTTCAAATGGACACGCCATGCTGCTTCACCTCTCTGTAAACAAACTAAGCTTCAACTAAACCTGCTCCGGACCAGGTTATGTTCAGAGCATGAGTTGCCATGGTAACTTGACCTATCCTGAAACATACCTCCATTTCTGGAACCGAAAGCTGAGGTTATCAACTTCCTTAGCCTCAAATTAATCGTGGGAGCTAGCATAACCTGCTTTCTGGAATACCCCCCTGATCTGTTAACCCTTCCAGAAAGAGAGACAGAAGTCTTCTCCTTCAGCAGATCCAGACAGATGGAACAGCTGAAGCTTTCTTCTTCCAGATCCTTCCTGCTCATTTTGCTGCAGAGTTGCTGCAGACTCATATCATCCTCTGTTAAATGTAAAATCAATGTTATAGTTAGAAAAAATGCTGTTTTCTCTTTACATTTCAATGTTTTCTTCATTCAAACTACATATAATGGATCCAAATCCTAACTAACATTAACAGAAATAGAAAGCAGTCTGGTGTTTTTCTGCTTTGCTGCTCCTACTGGGTTTGGTCAGAGACAAACAAACCAGAACGGCTCCTTTAGTGTTGAAGGTTGCAGATTCCTAATCTAACCTTTGACTGTAGAGACACCTGGACAGCTTGGCCCCTCCCCCCTGGTGCTCCAAACAGGAAGTGCTCCAGAAGCAAAATTCCAACGAACTTCTATAGAGAAATAATGGACTCTGATCCAGGGAGGGCGTTATAGAACTTTTTTATATAGATTTTCATATTAGGCCATAACCATATAAACCAAAGAACCATATTTGTCAAAGGCTCTGTGTCTCATCAGTTCAGACTGTTGCTGCTGTGCAGGTCTGACTTTTGCTGTCTCTGCTGGAGAATCCTGGTTTCTTTCAGTCTGAACTGCTCACTGGCTCTGCTTCAGGTGACTAAAAGGTTGGTGGTGTTTCCAGTTTTAGAAGGAACACGCCTTCTGCACTATTTGCAGATCATGTTACTCTGGTTTGGTCAGATTTTTAAGAACTTACACGTCCACACAGGCCCAGAATACATTTTTGAGTCACTGGAAACAAACTTCCAGACAAATTCTATCACTATTTTACAGAGAAATACTTTAGATCTTTCACTTTTTGAATTTCTTTCTGTATTTTGGAGAAAAGGAAATTCAGAGTAATTTATAAATGGTTTGAACATGTCTTTATTGTCATCTAACTGTAAACTCAAATTCAAACATGCTGAGAAAACAAGGACAGATTTAATAGAAATGTCCTAATTCTGCCTCCAGGTGAACATTTTATATTAAATCACAACAAAAACAGCCTGAAAACATAAACTTCTGGATTATTGTCATTATATATCGTTGACATTAAAGGGCCTATGCCGTGCTAAATCTATCTTTTGAGCTTTTAAGTGTATAATAATGTTCAGTTTCCGTGGGTGAAACACAGACACGCAGCCGAGGCCGTCTTTAGGATGACGTCATGAAATGGGCGGGACCCACACGGAGCAAAAGGCGGAGCCTCAGAGATGGATCGTCTTACTTCCAGGTTGGAAAAGAGTTCAGGAAAATAACTCAAATTTGATTTAAAAAATGGTTCTTTTGTGTTCCAAAGGTAACAGGCCTGTATGATCCCATGTATGGATATGGTTCACTGTAAAAGGCTGCAGAATAACATGGTATAGGCCCTTTAAAGCTGCAGCTCTCATGAGGGAGGGGGGATTCAGCACAACCTCTGACAGGTCACAGTTTGTGGTGTAACACCGGCTCTGTGACGCTACAGAGACGCTGCTGAAACACACCTGAAGAGAACTGTCAGCTGCTACAAAAAGGACAAGAAGACGTGTTGTTCTTTCCACAGCTTCATGTTTGAAACACTCTGAATTTTAGGAGTTGGAAATATGTTTGCTTGATTGATGATGAGTCAGATTGCTGCTGAAGAAACTAAAATAAAGCCACAATTTTCATTCATAAAGGTCACTTACTGGGACAGGATCATGACAACAGGAAGCCAAAACAACAGCAATCAGAAAGACCTTGGGGAAAAGAAATAAGCGACCCTGGGAGCATTTCGGGGCAGGCAACTCTAGCAGGCTTTACTTCGGTTACCCCCCATTTTACAAATTTTACAAACCTGCAGGCCCTTTCACCAGATGGGAGGGGGTACTCGGTTTTCTAGACTAACCATTCAGAACCAACTCCACCACTTCGACTGGAATGACAGACGACCGCTGCAGGTGACTCCACCCACACCAAGACACCGCCGTGAACGTTTGCAGTACAGACCATGTGACCTGGACGGTGCAGCAATGGTCTACTGTCCTGTTCACTGATGAGGGTCACCGTGCAGAAATGATGGTGGTCAGCGTTGATGGAGAAGGCGGAGTGAGTCTGAGCCAATGGTTCTGGACCAGAGAATAGAAGTTTGCCCTCTCTGGGTGGGTGGAGAGTTCTAAATGGGTCACGAGCTCTGGGTCATGATCCTAAGAACAAGGTCCTGAATGCAAGCAACTGAAATTAGCTTACATAGGGTGACAAAGGTTTGCCTTAACCCTTGTGCTATCCTATGGGGTCAAGATGACCATTGACGTGTTATTCCTACCATGACAAAGGTGGATAAATGTGGAAAGATTTCATGTAATCCATGGACACTAGTGAAGATCACAGATCCTTGGGGGAAAAAAGTTTCAGCGCACTGTCTTGTGGGTCTAGATAACCCCACTCCCCAAGTTAAAGTGCCTAGGACAGCACAAGGGTTAAGGATAAGATTAGACGATTGGTCACCTGGAGAGATCTCCTTCATATCAAGCTAGCTGAGGTGGCTCTGGGATCAGGTCTGGATGCCTCCTAGACTCCTCTCTGGGGAGGAGTTCCAAGCACGTCCCACTGGCTAAACACCCTGGAAGAAGAGCCAGAATGCGCTGGAGAGACAATGTCTCTGGGCTGGCCTGGGAACGCCTCGGGGTCCCCCAGAGGAGCTGGAGGAAGTGGGCGGGCAGAGGGAAGTCTGGGCATCTTATCTGGGCATCTGTTGATCACCTGATCCTTGTAAACAAACTTAAAAGTCTTGGCCTGTCAGGGACTGTTCTCAAGTGGTTCAAATTGTACCTCATGGAGAGAAACTTTATGGTAAGCATGGACACACACTTTTCTGGGGTCCATGAAATTAATTGTGGTTTTTGTGGTTCCATCCTTGGCCCCTTGCTTTTTAACATTTACATGCTTCCTCTGGGGAATGTCATCAGAACCCACAACATCAGTTTTCATAGCTATGCTGATGATACCCAGCTGTACATAGCTATGTCTCCTGATGACACAAGACCAATAGAAGCACTTTTTAACTGTATTTTAGATGTAAAATAAATAATAATAACAAATAATTTTCTGCAGCTCAACCAGGACAAATGGAAATTTTAGTTATCGGTCCTGAAGCCATGAGAGAGAAACAGTTTTTGAAGCTACAGGAACTTTCATTAAGTCATTCAGAAACAATCAGAAACCTGGGTGTTATTTTCGACTCTAAGCCAACTTTTATCCCCCATATTAAACAGGTGGTTAAAACTGGTCTTTATCATCTTAGAAATCTGGCTAGAGTCTGCCCACTACTCTCTCTTGCTTGATATGGAGATGCTAATGCATGCTTTTATCATGAGTAAAGTTGATTATTGTAACGCCCTGCTTGCTGGTCTTCCAAAAACCAACATTAAGAACCTTCAGCTTCTCCAGAAATCTGCTGCACGAGTTCTTACAAAGACCAGGAGGCGGTCTTGTAAGAAGTTCTTTTTTCTCTTTTTTGTAAAAAAAAGGAAAAAAAAAGACCAGGAGGCGGGCTCACATCACCCCAATTTTAAAATCCCTGCATTGGCTCCCCATATGCTTCAGGATTGATTTTAAGATACTTTTAACAGTTTTTAAATGTCTAAACGGTCTTGCGCCTTCTTATTCATCAGATCTTTTAGTAAGATATGAACCCTCGCGGACCCTGACATCCTCTGGCACTGGTCTGTTAACCATTCCACCTGTAAAAACCAAAACCTATGGAGAAGCTGCGTTTCAGCACTATGGTCCTGGTTTATGGAACAGTCTGCCAGAGAACCTGAGAGCCACAGAGAGCATTGATGCTTTTAAGAAAAGGCTCAAGACCCATCTTTTTAACCTGGCTTTTAGCTAATGTTTTACTGCTTTTATGTATTTATTCAGTTATTTATTTATATGTACTTTTTATTTTTATTATGGCCCGCAGCAGCAGTCATTGACTGCAAGGACCATATTGTTTTCGCAGTTGGAACGACGACTTCGCCGCCTTTCAGCGAGAATTTGACCCCCGCCGCATGCTCGAAAAGTCACCAAAACGTGCACACACCTGGGATAAATTGCAAATGAATTTTCCACAAAGTCAACGTCACCCCCCCGAAGACGATGACATCACGGCCAGCGATCCCGTCAAAAAAATGAATGGGCCGAAAATCGCGTATGGGGCCGAACAAAATGTACTTCAAAATACAGCCGCGAAACCAAGACACACGTGTCGGGGATATCCCAAAGATGTTTTGAAATCATTATGGGACGGCCACACGACCTACGGCTTGGCGGCCATTTTGTGGCGAACTCTGAGAATTGGCGATTTTCGTGTTTTCCCACAATATGGGGAAAAGACACTTTTGTTTGAACGATTTTCACGCAATTGCACACACTTGCTGCCAGCTCCAGTCTACAAACACCCCAGAAGTGTCGTTGACCTTTGACCTTGGGAAAAGGCCGCCATCTGGAATTTTCTCAAAAAAGCACCTTTAGCACCAGATACAAACGAAAACTCGTCGTTGGAATTTTCATCAATCGTCTCGTAACTTTTCGGGCACCAACGGCCAGCTACTCTGGACAAAATGTTGGAATTAAAAGTTGTAGATTTTGAACGGCGTGCGCGTGGCGAGCTAGCAAAGTGGCGCATTGTTGTAACTCCCATGCTTGTCATTGGAATACAGTGAAAATTGAATGCATGGATTAATGCCTGAAACTGAATACATTGAAAAACACTGGATATGGACATATAAGGAATGTGGGCGTGGTTAGCATAAAACCACTGTTGCTAAGGATGACAAAAAGTTTACTTTTACCGATTTGTCCGAAACTGACGCCAATCTGTTCGTCCTCCCGAGGGGACCAAAATATAAAATGGTTGCTATGGAGATAAAATCAACATAGCTCTCACCAATGGAGGAATGTGTTTTTCTGAGTCAGTTGATGATGCTGATCGCTATGCTAGCACTTTTAGCCACATTAGCATAGCTAGCATAGTTAGCATAATTAGCATTTTAGGTAATGTGTTTTTCGGAGTCAGTTGATGATGGTGATCGCTATGCTAGCACTTTTAGCCACATTAGCATAGCTAGCATAGTTAGCATAATTAGCAAATGCCGTTTTGACTAGCCTTTATCAAAAGTGGGCAGTGAGGGCGCTGAGGGAGGCGGTGGTGCGTAGAGTAGGGCTTGGAAGGCGGGTTGCGTCTGCGGGCAACAACGCCGCTTGCGGCTTTAATTTTATTTATTTATTCATCCATTTTATCTTGTTTTATGAACTTGAACCTGTTTTTTAACGCATTATTTTAATTAACCTTATTTTAATGTTTTATTGTTTTTATCAATATGTTTACTTGTTTATTCTCATTTTTATTCATTTATATTTCCGGTGCTTCCTCAGTTGGGTCCTCTCCCTCTGGGACGGCTGCTGTTCAGCCACTGCGGCTCTAGATGGGGACCTGCATCACCATTTAGCTGTGGTGGAGCGGTCCCCGCCTGTGATGCTGCATTTGGCTGTCTATGCGGCTGTTCACGGAGGGGGAGGCTCCAATTATCAGCGTTTCCAGCATCCTGTTTTTGTGGTCAGCCTATTTGATTTCTCATTGTCCATAGCCATCAGTTAGGGGGTGGGAGGTGTGAAAGGAGTGGGGGGCTAGGTACGGGGAGGGGGGCCCTATTTATTTATTTATTTTTATTTATTTATTTTTAAATCAGCAATGCTTGTTTTTATATTTTGTTGTTTTTTAATGTAAAGCACTTTGTGTTATATTTTTACATGTAAAGTGCTTTATAAATAAAGTTTGATTTGATTTGATTTGATTTGATCTTTGCTTAGACTGCTGCCCCCACAACCCGGAGTTCAGCATCTTCTTTTATGCTTTTGCTAACTTTAGCTGCTGTATCTATTGTGGCATTAAGCAAAGGGTTGCAGCTCTTTCAGTAAAGAGATTCAGACAATTTTATTTCTGTTTAAAGAAACTTTAAATCCCTTCAAGTTTTTTGTCCCAAATGAACTGTTTCTAGATTTTCAGAAATGACTCAGCTTTGAAGCATTCCCACTTTTTGTAGCTAATGCAAAATATTCAAGTTAAACATAAGCCAGGTCTCTTGAATGTTTGGGTTCTTCAATGCTAGTTACTGACATGTGGTTGTTTCAGCTGCAGCTTTAACCTATTGAATATTTTTAAGCAGAAAAACAATCCATCAGTCCTCACAGCATGAATGCAGTTCCAGTAGTTCATTCTGCAGCACACAACAACATACAGGTTGAAACTGGTGTGTTTTTTTATTTCCCACTGGTGCAATGGCCATTCAGGGCATGTAGGGTAATCTGATTACAGCAATTAGCAAGCAGCATTTCACTGACTGCAGCAGGTGTCAAGATAAAAAAGCTCATGTCCAGGTAAATCAAAACCTCATGAATCCATGCTGCCACTGGCATCAACCAGGTCTGGGGTCAAAAATCACTTCATCTTTACAAGTTAACAGCTTGTTGACGCTGCTTTGGGGAAAGGGGGAGACATTTGTCCATTAGCTGGAAGAAACGTTCAATGATTTATTTGCTGCTCCTATAAGCACCTACGGAGGAAAGTTTAGACTTCTACTTTTCCTTTGGGCGTTTCCCTTCAGGGTCTCCACAGCCAATCAGCTTCCTCCGTCTGTCTCCTGCATCCTCTACCAGCAGCTACCTTCATGTCTTCCTTCTCTGCATCCAGAACCTCCTCTCTGGTCTTCTTCTAGACCTCTGGCAGCTCTAGACTCAGCATCCTTCTACCAATAGATTCACCGTCTCTCCTCTGGACATGTCCCAACCATCTCAGACTGACTTGATCTCCAGAACCTCTAACATGTGCTGTCCCTCTGATGTCCTCATTCCTGATCCATGCTGGTCCCTCCCAAAGAGAACCTCAGCATCTTCATCTCTGCTACCTCCAGCTCTGCTTCCGGTCCGGAGGAAAGATCAGACGAAAGGAGAATCCTGATTTACCAAAAACAAACACTTTTATCGTCAGATGGATAAACAGCTGAAGCTGAGCTTACCCCACACTCCCACTGGGTCTTCTGAAAATGTGGCGAGGAAGCCTCTGTGACACAGTGTGGTGTTTTTCTGTTCTGTTTCCTGACCGCCTCTGTGTTTTGCAAGTCAGCTGTCACTCCTCCTGGATGGCCCCTCCCTTTCCTGTCTGGTCTTCTCTGTGGAGGAGTGCACAGCTGCCTGCACTTTGCAACCATGCTTATTTAAGTTGATGTTACTCAGTCCTTAAGGCCCAGCAAGGCAGTTTTGTGTATGATCGCCCCCAAGTTGTGTTTTTTGTAGTGTAACTTCAGAAGCACCAGACACGTGTGCAAAAGTGCCATTCTCATTGGTCGAATAGATTTCGACACGGCGCGTCAGAAAAAAAAAACGAACCCGAGGCGTTTTTTTAAAAAGTGACGCTTTGACGCGTGGCGTTTTTTCGCGTCAGTGTGCACACTCACATTGGTGCCCTTTGTTTAGTCACGAGGCGTTAAACGTCGGAGAAAATCGCGGCGAAATTCGTCCCAGTGTGTACGGGCCTTTAGTGTCGGTGCGTCCCTGTTAAGTCCGTGGTTTTCCTACTCAGCCGACACTGAGGTCTGTTTTGTCCTTTGGCCTTTTGTCTTAGCTTAGTTGTTCCCTTTAATTGCCTTTAAGGATATGGAGGATTTTTTGTGTTTTTATGATCCGATCTTTTGGCACTTCCTGTTAGAATTAAATTGCATCAAGTCTCAGCCTGATTCCTCTCTGCACTTGGGTTTCCGTCCCTCCAGACGTGACATTCTGTTGTTATGAGATTGTTGAGCTGGAAAAATAGATGAACGTTATGAGTTAAGATCATGTTGATGCTTTGCGTGATAGAGGTTCAAAACTCCTTATGGTAACACAACCACCAATGGTGATCCTTGAGTTTGAAATTCAAGCAGCACTGCAGTCACTCACCTTCCAGCATATCCCTTAAGGGGTCGCTACAGCCAATCAGCTTTCACGGATTCACACAGGTGCTTTGACGGAGAGCTTTGTGCCGAATGCGCTTCCTGAAACAAACCTGTATTTTATCCGGACTGGGGACCGGCACAGGGAGACCCAGACTCAGGCCCCTTGTGGCTACATAAGCAGGTAGATGTGTGGAGGGTATTGCCCAAAGAACCACACTGGATGAAGCTCATCACACTCCCTGGGAATCAAACCCTTCCATGAGCTAAACACAGCCTTCCAGCCACTGAAATCAAGCAGCACTGAAGAACAAAATGTCTGATTCTGGAAAATCCCTAAATGAGAAACACAAGGACAGCAGATACCCATGGTGGTCAACCCTGTTTTCTATTGTTCTGGTGTTACTATGGGATGTTAAATTAATGGTATCTAGCTTTGAGAGCAACATCTGTCCAGTTCTGGGCCTGCAGACAGCTGTGGCTGCAGGGTTGAAGGGCAAATGCCCCAGCTGTCAGTCATGCTGTGGGGTGACTCAGAGGACATCTGCTTATCAAATTCTGATGGAGTCCAGTCTGTCTTGTGTTGACTTTTAGCAACAAACAGAAAATCACATTTGTCCTGATCATACTGGATGGAGAATGGCTCCAGATGTGAAGCAGCTGCTGATCATGCTGGTTGCAGAACAAATCATGGCTGTTGCAAAAGCACCATCTAGTGGCGGAGCAGCTGAACAGCAGCGGACCTCGTCATCTGTAAATAGCTGTTGCTTTTCTTATTATTTAAAGAAATGCTTAGTAGCTGTATTATTAAGTATTATAAGTAGTACTAATATTATTACGACAGCGTTTACTGATACATTCTGTGTTATAAGCTGATATTCATCCTTCCTTGAAGAAGAGTGATAACGTTTTCCTCCACAAGTGTTTGCTTATTTTTACAATATAAAAGACTTACTTCTAACAATTTCCATCAAAGCCTGACAGCAGCATGATTTCCAGACAGCTCAGGGTTCACATCCTGCAGAGGAAAAAAGAAAAACATCCAACAGAGGAGAGGCTTTTACTCTGAACATCCAGAAGTGAGCTGTCTGTTGTGGACGTTGAGAAAGGGATTTTTTTTT
>JAUDJI010001336.1:0-10868 GCA_037389245.1 Oryzias sinensis | reverse complement strand
TCTATTGTTGTGTCTTTTTCACCTCCATATCAGAATATCCCATGCCACCCAATGCCACCCTCATCAGGGTGATGTACAACAGTCGCCAACGGCAGCAAGTTGAGGCAGAGTGGCAGGTTGAGAGCGGGGATAATGGAGGCTGGACAGGTTTTTTCCTCGAGTACCGCAAGGTGTCAGAGCGACCTGGAAAACGGGGAGGCAGCAACAGCTCACAAGAGCAGGTGCAAGAGAGTGCTGCTTCCCAAGACTGGTACCGTATCATCATTCAGGATCCAGAGACCAGGAGTCATACGGTTTATGGTTTGATACCCACTGTTACCTACCAGTTCCGCATCACAGCCGTTAACTACCACACTTTTGGACATCCTTCTGCAGTAAAGATTCCAGGTAAAAAACAGGCATTAGAGTGCATTAATGTATGAAACTTTTTAACACCAAAAATTAGAATTTTTAAAAACCAATTGATGAATGTTGTTTGCTACAAAATTGTGTTTCACAATGAGACCACTTCTTGTGAAAGCCATATTTCTGAACTGTCTGGGTTAAATAATTCAAGTAAGAAAATGTAAATGAAAAATGTAAATTATGGGTTGGAACTTAAAATGAACTCTGGAACTCAGTATTCAATGGAAGTTCCCAGGGTGGTGATATCTCTCAGGCAATTTGGCCAACATACAGAGATTTCAAAGGTTTTCAAAGTGCATAAAGTTCAACGGTAATGTGTTACAGGGGAGCAAAAGCATGATGTGTATCCCGCTGTGATTGGAGCAGCTGTGGGCGGGATGATTTTTGCAGCCATTCTGATGTCTCTCCTGCTTGTGTACATTGTCCGCAACCGCAACAACAACCCCCGTGAGTCCCAGTAACTTTTACTCCCCACTATAAAAAATCTTCTGAAGCATGAGCTGGGCTAACCCCCTGTGTCTCTTTCCCCAGGACTGCATGACATGCTGTTTGGCTCGTGAGTATTCAATAACTAATCTGCATTTACGTCTATAGCTACGTTCACACCGCCCTCAGCAACGTGCGATGTAATGTTGATGTTAATGCATGTTTCGGACTCTCATGTTTAACCCAGCTACGCAGGTTTTTACGACAGTTTTGGGCCCCACGTACAAACACGAGGCCATTGAACACACATTGCCAATTAAACCAGAACGAACTTTGACCATTCAGAAGCTTGGATTTGGTGGTGATGTATGGATTTGGTTTTTCTGGCAAACCCAGACACGGAAACAAGCCTGACAATATCTGTTTTTGTTTTTCAAATACAGATAAACTACGGCCACTTAATCCATATTTGCGTTTGCAAGGGTGCTAGCAATAAACAGAATCGTTCCTGTTTAGTTGCCAAATCATGAGATTTGCACCGCTTCGACACTTTGCACCAAGCCTCCTCCAACTGTAGGTGGCAGACATGTGATAGTAAACAATAGAAAAAGAGAACAGGAAGCCCCTCCCTGCTTGTCAAGTGTGAACACCATGGTCTATACATGTGTTCAATAACTAAGAGCAACTGTCCGGTGTGCATGTGGCTTTGGTGCACTGGTGCTCCCTACTTGCAAAATTGTTGAGACAATGGTCTTCTTTGTGTTCCTAGGCAGCACAGCCAGTCAAGGGAGAACATCAACTTCCCAGAGGATGAGGTGGTTGGTAGATCAGAGGGAGGAAAAGATTAATCCCCAGATCCAGGCAAGAGGAAAAAAATGGTTCGCCATGGCTACTCAACACTGAAAAGAAATCTAGCATGATGCAGAGAACCTTTACATTTAATAAAGCACAGCTAGTATTAAATGATAGCTACTAAATAAATATCATTTTGTTTTTTTTCTAGGTGATCCCAACACTTTTCCATATCCTTGACTTACTCAACTGCTGCCCACAGGAGCCTATAGGCACCAATGTTTTCTTTAAGACCACATACTCCTAAACATTAGCTTAACTCAGTTAAAACTTTCTGTCAGCAATGTTCTATAGAAAATAGAAAGATCATTGGCTGAAAGAAAAGGATCAAGGGACCTCAATTTATTGCCTTGATGAAGTTTTGTCGAAAGAAATTACAGACTATATGTTTTTTTTTTTAAATAACCTCAGATTCATTTCAAGATGTTCAATTAAGCATGTAAAAGGTTCTTAGTGTGCAAGCTTGAGTGATTCTGGATGGAAGGCATGATACCATAGCATTCAATGGTCTTGTAGCTCAAATAACAGACTGCCACAAAGCCAAAGTCACACATGTACGCTGAAGTGAAGTAGAGAAACACGTTAGACACGTGCTTTAATCTTGTCAGACAAAAGCCCAAGACTTTTGCCCCTTATTTAGAAAAAAAGTTATAATTGAAAGCTTTTCTAAAGAAAATGTAAAGAAAAATTGGATGATGAAGCATTCATTAAAAGCACAGAACTGTATTTCTCTTAAGAATGATGCACTGAAAACCTTGTTTTATTTATGATTTCTGAAACAAATAAATGTTGGTATCATCCTCTCTTTATTTCTGCTATTTTGATTGCATTTAATTATGATCTTACACATTATATTCAGATTTATTGATGAAGAAGAGCAGTATACTTGACTCCCAAATTGAATCCATTCAAACATCTTTCCCCAAATTTGCAAATGTGCCATTCTGGCCTGGCCAAACACGCCACTCTAAAACCACAGACATTTGAGCCTTAGAGATACTTGATGACACACAGCTTAAATGTCACTACTTACATGTTCTACATAGAGGTGCACCATTGTATCTGTTTGTATATAATGCAGTTTTCAAAAGATACATATTCAAATTTGTAATAATATTACACCTCCTAAAGAAGTTTACCTCAAGTGTGGCCAAAACCTACAGAGCCCATCTGATGTAATAGATGTAAAAAATAGTAAAAAAATAATTTGCAGCCATTAAGTAGCTGTAACGTGGACAAAAATACAGAAAGTTTGATTGAGTTTTATTACAGGTTAGGAATGCGAAATGCATTTCACTAGTACACACAGGTGGTTTGGCAGAGATTTTTACGTCGGATACCCTTCCTGACTCAACCCTGTATTTTATCCAGGGACTGGCACAAGAGTCCCCATCCATCCATTGCTGTTTTATTTGTCAATGCTGATGCCTACACCAGTGGTTGTAGAGGGAAGGTGGGGCAAACAGATGCATGAATTACATGTGGAAACATGTTTTTGGACTTTGGGAGGAAGGTGGAAAGGTCAGAGAAAACAGGGAAAACAAGCAAGCTCCACATAGTGAAGATCCATGGCTTTTCTGCTGTGAGAGTGCAAGCCACTACACCACTGTAAAGCCAATTTTTGCAGTGATAATTGTGATTTCCTTTTTTTATTTAACAGAAAAACCTAAGAAAAGATAGTTGTAGTAAAGGTTAACTCAGGAGCAGGAGTGATTCCAGATTCCAGTTGGCTCGTTTGTGCTCCTTTACTTGGCCATGGACCTCATCTCTGGCTCATCCTGAACCCACAGCTGTCCTCCAATTCCATCTGGATGAAGTCCATCTGCTAAACTATTCAAACATGTAGTTGTAGGGTTAGAAATGCTAATTGCTCTCCAACAGTTTATATCACCTGTTTAGTTTAGTTTTAGTGATTTCATATCGTATTTATGACTGATTTCATGTTCTTATACAATTACAAGGCCCTTGAGACAACTATTGTTGTAATAATGGGTTATATAAATTGAACTGAATTGAATGAACTAATAAAATAAAATCCATTGTGTCAAAGAAAATTGTGGGGGTTAAGGTACCTAAAAATATCCAAGAATATAGAAGAGACGGCATCTAAAACCCAATTTTCTTGTGACCACAAATAGTTCTGAAGGTGATTATTAAAGGTAAATCAATGGAGAAACATAGTTACGGTTTGAATATGAATTTCATCGTGTTGCTGGAATCTGTTGGGGTTTCCTGTGCAAAGGTGGGAAAACTGATCTCTGTCCTCCATTCATTTAAGACAACATCTCCAATTACATTCTCATAGTTCCACTCAACAGTGTCTCCTGCTTCTTCCCTTCTGTAAACTGACTGGCCATGCTCAGAATCATCAGAAACTCTTTCAGTAATTTCAAGTCAAGACTGGACCCACACAGAATTAGAAGCTTGGTAGGGAACAAATCATCAAGGTCATTTTAAAGTGTATGACGTCTCATCTCAGGTCTGCAGTGCTTCCTAAACCTTCAAATTAGTAACACGAAGCCTTTAATTATGCAACTTACCTTAAAGGACCAGTCACGGAAAAAGTAGCAAATCATGCTACAATTACAAAATGGAAAATGTTTCCACATTGACCTAAATATATTTGTGTCAAAGTGGGGTTGTTATCTTGGTACATTGCTTGTAGCCATTAAATGGCAAACAATCTGTTTCATGCATTCATTTTCCTGCATTAGTTCTGGAACACCTCTTACAAATGTCTAAAATCTGTATTCTGCACTCATTGTCACACAAAATTATAAACATTCAAATTAACTATTTAAAAAACGTTCCCAATGGTATTTTAATTATGACTATGTTGTTTTTGGCCCACATCAAAATAGTTTTACTAGGACACAAATTCTGCAAAGCAGCAGTAGATCGTCAGTGCCTCCAAGATGTGGGCTGTACCGTTGGCGTGGAGCATGGCCGCTCCCACCTCCCATCATTGAGAGCTCGAAGCAGAGAGCTGGAGGCCCAGCCTGCCCATCAGATTTTCTGTCAAAAACATGCTCTTTTTCAAACTGCCTTTTTAAATCTGCTCCTAATTCAAAACCGTTTGAAGAAAGAAATACTCAGAAGTGCAATTTAAACCTTTGTTTTCTCAAGATCTGTCATCTATTATCAGAAAAATGCCACAAAAACATGTTAAAACCATTAAATCTAAATATACATCAGAGTGGGTCTTTAAAGTACTCCAAAGTTTTGGCCACAACTGTAAATGTTGCACTGTCAGCTGTAAAAACAGAAGACTCCAGATTTTCAACAGTTACTATGACAACCATTTTCCAAGTTCAAGAAATAAAATTTCACAAAAATTTGGCAAATTTGGTCAAAATCCCGAGAATAGTTCCAAAAGTTGCAGTTTGTGTGATTGTTAGTGCAATGTGTTGCAAATACGCAGTGTGGTGGAATGCTCAGAGGACCGTTCATGTCATCCTGCATGTCTGTGTTTGTGTTGCTGTGTTGTATAATGAATGAGTCCAGTATCATTGTGTCATTCTAACCCATTAGAAAGAGCCAGAGAGAATAGAAAACCAGATGAATAATTGAAGGTAAATCAGTTGAGACCTGCGTCCCCTTCCTACTCTCAGTTGGATGAAGCCAGGACCTTCAACTGAGCTCTTCAAAAAAAAACAGTGGGAAAGAGCAAAGAAGAGGAGCAATAGGCTGGAGTTTGATTTTCTACAAATTTCTTTAGTCATTTTCTGAATAAAGAGGTGACTGGACTCAGGATCATCATGATACCATGGTGGCCCAACTGCTAGGGCTGGCCTTTCTCTACCTCACAACCAGTCCTGTTACATTTGCAGCAAATGGTAAGACGTTTACCCTTTTCTACATTTCAAGACAATTTGATATTAAATCTATATTTTTTTACAAAGAGTTGTGTTTGCAATGTAATTCTCACGTAGTTAATGCAACAAAAAAGTGACTTCACAAAATCATATGAGGAATATAAATGTTTTATAAAACTTAATTAACTTCTGAGCTGACACAAGTGGGTCGATGCACAAAAAATGGCTGTCAGAATTCCCTCTCTACTCTCTAACTACTAAAAACTACATAGCACAGGACTATCTACTGTCCTGGATTTTAAGAGCTATTCAGACACTATGCTCACTACTTTTTTTAAACAGCAAATATGACGTCACTAATTTTCTGAGGTAAAAATCTAATAAATACGAGCATTTTACAAAGTCTATTTATAAATCTACTGTGTTCTGAAGATGAAAACTTGGATAATTTATAAAAAATAAGTACATGTTTTCACATTTAAAAGATCCTTTCAAATGCAATGCATTGTGGTATTTATTTGCCAACCTAGTTAGCATCGATGCACACTGGTTTTTCCCAGAGACTTATGGGATATTTCTAGGGCACTAGATTTTGCCATTGTAGATTTTGACAGGCCTACAAAATGGTGAATGCACTTTATAATGTGCTAAGTCGTGAGTAGTGAAGAAACTTGGACACAATTGATGAATTCCAAAGTTATGAGATTTTGTTTTACTCTTTAAATGTATTTAACCTTCATCTAAACAGGTTGGTCAACTAAGAACCAATTCTCATGTTTTATGATGGTCTGGACTTATAGAGCAAGTTTGTTATGCTTCAAATTATTAACATGCAGTGTATATAATATATTCCACACACAGATACATGTGTAGTCCTTGAAACTTTTGAATATAGCAGCAAATAATGCAAAAGACAGTTCTGACTGTCTGAAACACTGGTGTAATCAATCTAACAGTGGAACATTAGCAAGTCACATGACACCACTGTTCCCTCTCCCACTCACACACTCATCTGCAGGCATGTCAGTGTATCCTGTCCCAACGTCAGCGCTGGAGGTTAACCCCAACTGGGAGGTGGTGTACCAGGATATCAGCATTTATGGGGTGGTGGGCAAAGCTGTGATCCTGGAGTGTGGTCCCACCGTGCCTGATATGTACATATGGAGCTTCACTCAACCCGGCACCGAAGCCATAAAAGCTGTGGTGTATAACCTAGGTAAAGGTCCAAGGATCCAGAAGTTGGCAGAGACCCTGGGACAGATAACCATAATATCCAACAGTGCAGCTGTGAGCATCGAAAAGCTGCCTCTCGCTGCTCATGGCTTGTTCACCTGCCAAGCCTTCTATGACATCGAGCGAGAGCCCAAAGTCTACTATTACTATGTGCACCTTGCTGTTCGAGGTAAGACCAGCTCTTTGCTTTCTTCTCTTTTGGCAAGGAAGAAGTGTGGCTGTTAGAGCTGATGCAATTTTGTAAACCTACTCTTTGAAACTGGGAACATCTATCACTTAGGGGAAACAGAAAACGCCTACTGGGAAGGTTCCCGGATCTTAGCTAGATTGTAGTAAAACTCTGAGTTGTCCTGGAGAGGGACAACATTATCTTCCACTGTGGAGTGGTCATGTGTGAAAGATATAACTCAAGGAGGATTTCCCTCTCTTTATGTGCCCAACAACCTTTTGGAGAATTCTTCGTGGAGTCTCTGGTCAGACGGTGCATAACAACAGAGTTATTGTATCTTAGCATTTTTGTGTAGTCCGAGTGGTGTTAATCTTGTTACCAAATGTGACCATGTGACCAAAAGAATGATCAGAAGTGGACCTAAAGTCAGGAAGCTGTCTTCAGAAGGCTAGTGATTTGTTTTGTTCTTGTGTTCTTGTGTAATCCGATTTGTGTCCAAATATTTCCAACATTCAACCATGCATGCTCAGTAACAGCTTAACATGATGGTGAGCTGGATAAAGAAATGGGTGAAGATGTTGCATACCATCTGCTGGTAAATAAACTGCAAGCGGTTGTCCTGGAAAACATAGGTTAAGACTAACAAAGATAAGGATAAAAGACTTGGGATTGTATGAAGAAGTCGAAAAACTCATAATGCAATCCTCTTAGAACCACGACCGAAGGTACAAAAAAAATCCAGATTCTGAATGTGCCAGAGCAGGCAGAGGTTGATGATGCTGACTGGGCCATGTTCCAGGTCTCTGTTGCAGTAGAAGAGGTACACAGCAAATGTCATACAGTGTTAGCCCTGGAGTCCCCAAGAAAAAATGCTTTACTTACATTTGTGTTGCCATCACGAAACATGCAGGTCAAGCAAAGCAGACAGAAGCCCAACAGAAAGACTCCAGAACACGTTTTATTTATTGCCCCATTGTAATACATATTTTAAACTGGGCTGAAAAAATGTTAAAAATAAAATCTGGACCTACTTGACTTCTGCAATGTTTTTAAAATTCACAGTACAGTATCATGGGATGTTTTTTTATATCCATTTTATTCTACACATTTGAACACATATTAATTATGTAACATGGCTTTTTAATTACTGATGCACTTTTTTTATCCAAAAACAAATTAATTGAGTACAATTTCCTATTTTAAATGACCAATTTATGCACCTTTATGCATTATAGTAGTAGGTTCAAGGGCTGTCATCTGGACTTGGTTTTTAAAGTTTAAGACGTTTCACCTCTTATCCAAAAGGCTTTGTCAATTCTAAATTAGCTAGTAAAAGAGCTGGTTTATATGTGCTCGTGGGGTAGGAGTCAGGCCTGAAACTAGATGGTATTGTCAACTTAGACTACATAGTTTCGGGTCGGTAAGGGTCCTTTGTCCTGAGCTGGGGGTTGGGGAGACAATGGCTACCCTCCCCAAACTGGTCATCTCTTTCAGCTGTTAACGTCCCAGGTGAAAATGGTTCGGTTTGTTTGGGTTTCAGAACACTGCTGTAGATGGATGGAAGAATAAACCTAAGAACACCATTCTTATTAAGATAAGGTTTATGGTTTCTTTCACTCCTCGCTCAAACCATCCTTTCTCTCTGGCTAAAATTCGGACTTCACTATCCTCAAACAACCTCAGCTGAGGACAAAGGACAAAGTGTGTTCCAACTTTTTAGACGTTTCAGTTTCATGAGGAAAGAATGGAGGTGCTTTGGAGGAATGAACATGTGTGTCTTCTTCTCATTCAGTCCCAGTCAGTAAGCCTAACCTGCTGCTAAGTGATGCATCACCGGTGGAGGGATCCACAATGTGGATGCGCTGCATTCTGGAAAATGGGACAGAGCCAATCAAGTACATGTGGCAACATGAAACCCGCAATGGCAACATCACAGTGATTGCCCAGGGCAGCAGCAGCATCGTCAACGTGACTGACGTCAACAGGAACCACACGGGCTGGTACCGTTGCATAGCCACGAATGCTGTTAATACAGACAGCTCCAACCGGTTATGGCTGGACACCATCTGTGAGTAGTCACTAGTTATTTTTATTATTTTGAGAGTTCTTTAAAGGTCATAATAAGGTGACCTCCACTGACCCAGAGTGAGCGTGTTCTTCCTGTCTCCACAGTTGGCCCCGACCTTCCTGAGATAAATGTGACTCCGTTCAGCATCACAGAACGAGGATACTCAGCTCTGGAAAGAGAGACTGTTTCTTTGCTGTGTCAAGCCCAGTCCAATCCAGCTAGTCAGTACGTTTGGTTCTACAACAACTCCCAGGTCTACACTGGTCCACAGTTCACCATCACAAAGATCCTCCGCATGCACACTGGCGACTATGCTTGTTTAGCCCAGAACACCTACCTGAACACCCGTTCAAAAAAAACCATCAGCCTAACCGTGTACTGTGAGTAGACGCTTGACTGACTCCCTAGCATCGCCTCTATTTGAACCTGTCCTCATCTTCTTTCCATCTCACTTCTGCAATCTGCAAAATGATTGAAAAGTGAGATAAGATCTTCTTTCACTTGACCTTCTCAGAAATGCACCATTTATCTCCTCTGGCTTATCTTACTCAATGCATCACATCAGTTGTAAACTTTAAACACTCAAACATGGCAACACACATACACAGAACTGAAAATGGAAATGCTGCAGCCCAGTTCTCCTGTTCGGACCACGGGGAAATATGATGGGACCCCCATGCAGGTACCTAACTGTAATAATGCATTCTTGTCAAGTGCTTATTGGTCTTTGCATGGCCCTCAGTTTTGATGTTTCTTCAAAGATAAAGTTCATTTAAGGACTTTCTCCACTCTGATGTATGTTTTCTGGAAATTTCCAAACCAAATGTTGCCAGATAGACATTTTTTTCCAATAAGATTTCTCATCACTCCTACTTTCCATGCCACTGCGCTGTTATTTTGTCATTTTTGCAGATCCTCCTGATGGATCCCCCATTTGCTCCATGGAACCAGCTTTAAATTACACCTCAATAAAACTGATATGTTCCTGGCCTGGTGGATTTCCCTCGCCTGCTCTCCAGTGGAAAGGTGATCTTGTAGATCAGCTAAATTCACAGGACAGCTCTACCATCCTGCTGCCCCCTGGAGGCCTGATTCCCAACAACAGCTTGTTTAGCTGTGTGGGCTCACATCTTGCCCTGAAACAGCAGACAGAGTGCAGCACACGCACACGTAAGTTTTAAAACCTTACAGTCGAAAATATTAAAGAGTGATGGAAAGAACAGAAGTAATCAACCATTTACTGCTCCCCTTCCAGTTCTTCCTCCTGCAGAGCCGCTGTGTTTTGCCTACGTGACCAACAGCCAACAGCATCTGATGTTATCCTGCTCGTGGGATGGAGGGGCACCAAAGGCTTTTGTGTGGTGGGAGGGCCCTGGGGGCCAAAGCAAAGGTGGTCAAGAAAACTCCAACATCCTGGTCCTTCGTTACGGTACTGCTCGCAGTGGGGAACCCTACATCTGCTATGCTCAGCACCCACTTCTGCTCCAACCCAAGACCTGCAGACTGACTCTGGGTCAGCACTCATTCTCACAACACAAAAGCACACGTGTGATTGGTCTATCAAACTAATGAATGTCTTTTTATGAGTAGAGGCCCCCGTGTTGTTGACCCAACGCAGAGTCATCTCTGTCTACGAAGGAACTGACGTGCAGCTAACCTGTAATCTGAGAGCTAACTATCTTCCTGCCAACGAAATCACCTGGTTCAACAATCGAGGTGCTGATATCCGTGACACGTCAAAGTACATGCTGCTGCGAACATCTGCATGGGCCAATCTGACCGTGAGAGACACAGACGAAACTCAAGACAGTGGAGAGTACAGGTGCTCCACTTCAAATGCTGTTGGAGGAGCAGAAATCAACGTCACTCTGGTGGTTAAAAGTAAGATGTTTTTTTTATA
>JAUDJI010001335.1:0-10869 GCA_037389245.1 Oryzias sinensis | reverse complement strand
ACACTTTCTTCCAAAAGCCAAGGGAGCTTTTGTGAGATCTCGATCAACATGGCTTGAAAACGGTGAACAAAATTCACATTACTTCTTTAATCTGGAGAGCTGATTGTGTTCTTGCCAGGCAACTCAAAGGGGTTCAGGCTGAAAGGGTAATTCTTAAACTGATATCCTCTAATGGGGAAATAGTTACAGATCCACTTATAATTAATAAAATATTTGATGATTTCTACAAAAACTTGTACACCTCAAAAGCTGGGTCCTCTTAGGAGGAAATATTCAGTTTTCTTAACAACCTAGTCATTCCTACTTTAAATGATACAGCAAGACAACAGTTGGAAGCTGATTTCACGCTAGAGGAAGTTAAGTCTGTCATCCGTTCATTTCCAAATGGCAAGGTTTGCGGACCTGACAGATTTGGGATCGAGTTTTACAAGGCACATTTCAATATTCTTGCACCTCTGTTGCTCCACATGATTACTGATTCCATAACTCAAGGTTGGTTCCCAGACACACTAAATGATGCTGATATCTGTCTTTTGTTGAAAAAAGGGAGAGATGCTGGTAATGCTTCATCATAGTGTCCATTAAGTCTGTTAAATAGTGATCAGAAAATTATTGCCAAGGTTTTAACAAATAAACTGAATGACCACATTGGTATTCTTATCCATAGTGATCAAACAAGTTTATTCCAGAACGGTATGCATTTTCGAACACTCGACGGTTTGTAAATGTTCTGTAACTAAACTACCACGTGCCGCCGTTCTCTCATGGATTAGGCCTTTGATCAAATAGAATGGAATTATATGCTTTGTGCACTGCAGAGGTTTGGTTTCGGGGACAGATTTATGGCCATGATAAAAATGGTTTATGCTTGCCCCAAATCCTGTGTGATTACCAATAATAGGTCTATACCCTTCCAATTACACCGCGGCACCAGGCAGAGTTGTTGTCTCTCTCCAATCCTGTTTGCTCTTTCACTTGAATCACTATTAGAGCAAAGCAGGACATTGCTGGGATAAAGTATGGCATGTCTGAGAGCACAATTGGCCTGTACGCAGATGATGTTGTCCTTACACTGTCCGACGTTAAAGAATCTATTCCTCCTCTTCTGGAGCTGATCAAAACCTTTGATCAATTTTCCGGCTTTACCATTAATTGGGAGAAAAGTATTCTCATGCCTCTGTCTGGTAACTTAAACTTACATTCTCGACATAATTTACCTTTCAAAGTTGCCACTAATCATTTTCAATATTTAGGAATTAAAATCTCAAGAAATCCCAAGCTTATTTTTAAATTGAATGTTCAATGTCCAATTGATAAAATTAAAAGATTGATAAGTGGAAATTGAAGTCACTGGGCCGAATGAACGTTGTCAAGATGGTTCTACTTCCTAAATTTCTATACTTGTTTCAGTGTCTGCTTATTTTTCTCAATAATTCATTTTTTTAATTAATTGATTCTATTCTTACTTCCTTTATGTGGGCATACAAGACTCCCGGAATTTCTAAAGCTCATTTACAAAAACCAGCTTCTGAAGGTGGCTTTGGCCTGCCTGTACTGAGACATTATTACTTGGCTTGGAATGCTAAAACTTGGGTTTTTTTGGAAGGAAGGTAGAGATTAATTCAACCAATCACCATGCCAGCCTGTGATGGAAAAGCACTTTGCTGTTCAGCAAAGTGGATATTCCAATTAAAAAAAAAAAAGATTTTGTTCTGTAAAATTCGTATAGAATTATAAAGCAAATCAGCAAAGTACTCAGTCTGCCGGTCTTATCTATCCACGCTCCCATCTGCTTGAATCCAGCTTTTCAACCAGGTCTGTCAGACCATGCGTTTACACTCTGGGATAAAAAGGGCCTCTCATCCATTAAGGATCTCTACATCAACAATCATTTTGCATCTTTTACCCAATTGCAAAAAGTTTTCTCTCCCACCGGGTCAATTTTCCAGGTATTTGCAAATCAGACACTTTGTTAAACAATCTATAAATCAGTTTCAAAAACTGCCAACACAACCGGAATTTTACAAAGTTTTGATTAAAAAGCACACAAATTGTGTTTTATGAACACACAAGTGAGAAAAGTAAACAGTTCAGTTCAACATTAGATATTTCTGCTCAGTCCAATAAAAACGGGAAAAACAGTTGTTCTAAAGAACATCAACTAATTTACTATTGAACTTACCTTACCTTATGTACCTCACATATATTACTTTTTAGAACAGAGTCCAGCTTTGGAACCTGGAGAGAAGCAACAAAGAGCAGAAACCCACACAGTGGGAAAGACTCCACACTTCTGACTGATGTTCACGTCCACTTTATTTTTCACAGATAAGATTGGGCCAGAACACTGAGAACCAAAAAGAACAGAGGAACAGTTTTAACGCCTACAAGAAAACATGAATCACAAGAACACCAGACACAAACACCAGTCTGGTTCTTTATCTGCATCTTCCTGAATACATTTTTAGGAAAACCTTTTCCTCTCTAAATGGTAGGGATGCGATTCTATTAAACTGTGGATCGTTCCTTAGGTGGCGATCCGATTCAATTCATGAATCAAGCTCAACAGCTCACAGATCAAACCACAATTGTTGCTTTTTAATATGTTAGTAAAGTTATTATAGGTATATCTTTTTACTGGATGTATGAAAGTTTAAATTATATGTATTAAATCAGCATCATTTAGAACCGGAGATCAAAATCAACAAACGTGATAAAAAGACAAATATTTATATAGAAAGAAAGAAATGTTTGTTACTTTAAACAAGTTTCCATAAACATTCTGCTTATGTTCAGCAGTGACAAACAGCTGTGTTTATATAAATGTATGTAAAATACTGTTTAATTAACACAGTATTATGAACTATTAATACATTACATTGTTTATGTATGGATAATTAGATTAATTTACATTTTCACATATACTGTACAACTTTTCTGCTCTAAGCTTTTCTGCTTTCGAAGTTGAGAATTTTCTCTAAATCCTTTATAAAAAAAATATCGTTACAAAAGAAAAGCTTCTCACTAGTGTGAGCTTTGAAAATACTAATGCATTTTACTAAATAACATCTGTGGCTGAGCCAATTATCAGCCTTAAAAACTATCTCTCACCTGTATGAGTTTTCATGTGTGTTTTTAGAAGAGGTATTCGACTAAAACTGGCATCACATTTATTGCAAGGGAAAGGCTTTTCTCCTGTGTGAGTTATCATGTGCGTTTTGAGATGAGATAGATGACTAAAACTTTTAGCACATTCTTTGCAAGAAAAAGGCTTCTCTCCTGTGTGAGTTCTCATGTGTATTTTGAGATTTGATTTTTTACTAAAACTTTTATCACATTCTCTACAAGAAAAAGGCTTTTCTCCTGTGTGAGTTCTCATGTGTATTTTGAGATTATATGAATCACTAAAATTTGTATCACATTCTTTACAAGTAAAAGGCTTCTCTCCTGTGTGAGTTCTCATGTGTTTGTTGAGATGAGATCTGCAACTAAAACTTGAATCACATTCTTTGCACAAAAAAGGCTTTTCTCCTGTGTGAGTTCTCATGTGTCTGTTTAGATGAAATGTTTGATTAAAACTCTTATCACATTCTTTACAAGAAAAAGGCTTTTTTCCTGTGTGAATTCTCGTGTGTTTTTTCAGACTAGACATTTGACTAAAACTTGAACCACATTCTTTACACTTAAAGGGCTTCTCTTCATCCTGACTATCAGTTACATTAAAGCTCTGCTGATTCTTTAGATCTGCTTCACTGTTCTCATCTTCCTCATTAGTAGGAATCTCCATCAAGGTATCAGTCTCCTGCTTCAGATCAAGATGATCTTCATCCAGACTGATGAGTTCTTCTTTCTTCTCTTTTATCTGTGGAGGATCGGGTTCCTTCTGTTGCTCTTCACTTTGTGCAGGTTCCGGTTCCTCCTGTTCCACTCTAAAGTTCCTTTGCTGGTTGTAGAGATCTTCTTCAGTCACCCAATGCTGAGGGAGAACTGCAGGAACACAAACACAAGAAAAAGCCCTTTGATACTTTTAAATGAGTTTGTGTTTTGTCAAACACCAATAAAAATCGAAATCTGCTCAGTCAGGAACCATATACCGTAATTTCACGACTATATGGCGCAGTTAGAAGTCATGCATTTTCTTCAGCCAGCAGGTGCGCCTAATGTGAAGTTGTGAGTCGTAGAAGAAGAAGGAGTGAGGAAGGGAGAGAGATGTAAAGTCCAAGTGGAACCTAAATGCAGTGTAAATATATGCAATTTAAAACTGTCTATACTTTTTCTTTCTCATGACCCTCAACCATTTCAGTAAGGGCAGGGGTGAACAGAGCAGCAGGTTGCTCATTGATATTAGTGGCATAACTGTCTATTTACCATGAATGAACAAAATGAGTGTAACAACACGAGAGTCACTTCTCTCCCACGACTTGTTAACAAAATGGCTGAAGCCCTGTTTGAACTGCAGCTACGCGGAGAGAAAAAAAATCAACACCAAACCTGCTGTTTTTTTAAACACACATTGAGTGTTTGTGTGTGTGCTTTAAGGTACTGTTTTTGCTAGCGCATATGGGGAGGAGAAAGGCAGAGAGACTGGAACAAGCCTGTGTGTGCGTGTATGTGTGCTGAGAACAGCAGCGCTAGATGGGATGAAAGGAGGTGGCACCCCACGCAAGCCTGTGTGTGTGTGTTTTAAGGGCGTGTGTAGGATAAGGAGGAAGGGAGACGAGTGCGCACGCAAGTGAGTAAGCGTTCAGTTTGTGTTACTCAGTTAGGGAGAACAGTAACAAAAAAGGTTTCCTCTAAAAGAACAGACTGGTTCTTTCAATAATTCACTCTGGAGGCCCTGAGGGGTCCGAACAGGGCGTTAACGTGCCCCCGCTGAGACCGCGCCATACCACCCGGTGCGCCCTTTGGTTGTGAAAATACTGTAGATTAAATGTTAAAAGTAAAACATTATAAAAAAGAATCTGTTTTTTTTCTTTAAAAGTGAAGTCAGTCTTTCAGTCTTTAATGGTTGAATTAAACACCTAAACAATAACTTAAAAAAAACCACATTCCCTGCATAATATACATACACACACGGTCTGATACACTCGCCAGTCACCAACTGCAAAAAATCTTTTGTTTGGCAAATAAAATTTTGAGGGCTACTACCCACACGGAGAGTAAATGTGCAGGAGAATAGCCTGAACATGCATGTCCATGGCTGAGAAGGCACACCAGAGTTTGTTCCAGGGAGAAGCTTCGGGCTGCAGTCTGCAGACCTAGGGAGATGGGCCTCAACGTGGGCGGAGTTAAACGCATTATATTGAATTATCAATTAAAGTGAAGTGATTTTGGATTTATATTTTTTCAGTGTCACTCATTTCTGTACATTTTTGTGTTTATGTTGCGTCTTCTAGTCTTTTGTTGCACCTGGCGCTCTATTCCACTGACGTGCATACACAAATTAACCAACTAAAAGTGTCCTGAAGAGAAAAAGAAGTAAGAAAGAGTGAAGGTCAGTTAAAAAAAACTGTTCCCAGAAAGAAGCCAGCTCTTGTAGTATGCTTTAAAGTGCAAAGTGATTCAGTATTCATTGCACAGGTTGTTTCC
Source organism: Oryzias sinensis (assembly GCA_037389245.1). Lineage (NCBI taxonomy): Eukaryota > Metazoa > Chordata > Actinopteri > Beloniformes > Adrianichthyidae > Oryzias > Oryzias sinensis. The sequence goes on along the minus strand of JAUDJI010001335.1, from coordinate 5,280 downwards.
GCAATCATGCCTTTAGTTCATATTGCTGTTAAGATTTGCCTGCAACTGTGATTGTCTCAAGGGTTTTATCGAGCAATGCGTTTACTTGGTTACTCCTCCTTGCGGACGGTACAGCCAAATAACTCACCTATTCAGCATCCCATTTAAGTTCTAGGAGTTCGCTCCAATCCCTCTTCATCCATTTCCCCGAGATTTACCAGAAAAATACACAACGATGGATGCAGACATTGACCCAGACCCAATATATTTAACAATTTCTTTCTTTATTGAAAGTATTCAACAGTCCCTGAGAACGTTAGAAAAACTGAGGCTGATTACTCCACCTGGTCGAGAGGAAGTGGGTGAAGCTGCCATCGACATTGTAAATAAAGACGATTATACCATGGTCCGGTTGAATACTTGATTCTGACTGGCTGCTATGTGTGGATTAACTCCTGATAACCGCACGGTGAAAAAAGAAGTTCCGGTCGCCTAGCTTAAATGTTTTGTATCACTGCGCTGGCTTCTTTAAAACAACCTTTTGCTTCATCATCTGGACAAAAACAGGCGGTAAGAGATGGACGTTGTCTCTGAACTGATGCTTTATTCAACCCTTTGGGACGATCGGCACAGATATATCGCCGAATCTAGACTCCAGCGGTGTTGCTGCGCGACGCGGACTATATGCTACGTGATGCGGTGCATCGCACTGCATCACGTAGCATATAGTCCGCTTTTTGCGATCCGAATAAAAAAAAACAAACAAACAAGAATTAAGGACTAAATCCTGGTTAATATGTATTGCTTTTGTAACTGAACATGGTATTAGCAGGTTAATGGCCTTCGAATTGTGCGTTTATTACTTTTTAAATGTACTTCGCGGAAGCGAAGGCTTCCACGGCGTTCATTAAAAAGTAATAACCGCACACTCTGTGGCCATTAACCCTTACGCAAAAAGCTGAGGCCTCAGAGCTAAACTATGGCTAACTCAAAACCAGCTCCCTCTGCCCAGCATCTTCTAACCCCAATCATCATGTTCAGCACTGGCTTGAAACAGGGCTGCGTGCTGAGCCCCTTTCTATCATCAATCATGACTGCAAACCCATGCATTGAACAAATAACATCCTTAAGATGGCGGGTGACAAAATGGTAATTGCCCTCATCAGCAACAATGACGGGACCTTCTAAAGACAGAAGATTGAGCATCTGACCATGTGGAGATTTTTTTTATTTATAATTTAAAAAATTTTACAAGCTACATTTTATAAATGATTGTCTTAACAGCCAGAAAAACAGAAATATAAAGTATTTTGTTAAACAGTGAAGTGGAACTTTGTGGCTCTTGTTGGGTTTTGGTCTGGAAGAAACTGGATCAAATGGTTCTTTTAGTGTTAAAGGTTCCAGACTCTTGATCTCCACTGAAGCTATGAGTCTGAAATGTCATTCCACAGACAAACCATCAACAAAATGATCCTGATGCTGCTGAGGTTCTTATGGAAATGAAGCAAATCTCAGCAGAGATGCAGTTTTTCTAAACTGAAATCACTGACATTAAACAGCCTGAACATTCATGGAGCTGAACTGGACACAGAAAAACCTCCCTGTTGTGTTTCCACCCACCAATGAGGAGCAGTTTGATGAAGATGAAGCTGCACTGGAGGAAGAATCAGTCCAGAAAAGATGGAGAACAATTCTGACACTAAGCAGTTTTTCACTGATGTGTTCAGGTTTGAATCTTTTCTGTCTGCAGATCCATGAGCAGGACCCTGTCTTTGGGTTTTAGCTTGAAATGTAGTTTTGGAAATAGAATCTGTCTGAATGTCTGGAATTGGAGACATGGAGACATCAAAGAGGTTTAGATGGATTTTGGGTTTGACAGAGAAATCTGCTGAAAAGAACTGAACATTAGTTCCGGCTAATGATTTTCTTTTCAAACTTTATTGAATGTAAAAAATCAATACAAAACAATGTTGAACAGTAAACAACAACAACGAAGGAACAAGCCAGGGGGTTTATACATTATATGCATATATATTGAAACTAATACACAGATCTAATGTTTTGATGGCGTTCTTATTATCAGAGTTTCTTATTGTCTTAATGTATTGTTTGAACTCATTAATAAAGATTGAGAAATGAGGGGTATGATTCGTTACTTTTGATTTATGAATGTGCCATTTGCATAAAAACAACAAAAGGTTAATGAGGTACAACTGTTCTTTTTTATGAGATGGACAGTGGGTGATGCCAAACATAATATTTTCTAAGTACAGGCGGAAGTCTGGGTCAATGTGGGCGGAAATGAAATGACAAACTTTAGACCAGAGAGTGGTGGAAAAGGGACATGACCAAAATAAATGTACAGCATCTTCTGGGTATTCTTGACAAAAAGAGCAGGTTACATCAATATCTTCCTTGAACCTTTGCAGATATAGTTTGGTTGGATAGGGTTCCGGCTAATGATGTTAGTCGCCATTTTGTCGTCTGCAGCCAGGTTTTTTTTTTAACTTTATTAACAATTGAGTTTTTTTTTTTAATAACTTTATTGAACAAATGCAAGTATACAACATGAAGAACAATCAATGCAGTATACAACATACAATCAATATACAACACAAATAATGTTAAACAGCCAGGGGAGTCGATTCATTAAATATTTGCAGAGAGTTACAAATTTCAATAGTTCTGAGAGCCTTTTTGTTGGAGGAAAAGGATATTGATTTTATGTAAAAAGTTACATCTTTAATGAATTGTGGGAAGTATGGTGTTTTATTAGTAAATTTACATTTATGTATGTAGAATTTTGCCAGAAGAATTCATAAATTAATTATGAAAAAAACCTTTTGTTTTTTGGGGGTCCTGAAAAAACAAAGTAATACATTTTCCCATTTCAGGGAGAAATCTTTGAAGATATGAATAATGATGAAACTACTGAACTCCTTCCAAAATCTCTGTGTGGACAAACAGTGCCAGAAAAGATGAGTTACTGTTTCTGGGTGATCTCCACAGAAACTACAATCAGTATTAATATCTTTTTTAAATTTTTTCATGTAATGTTTGGCAGGGTAAATTTTATGGAGAATTTTAAAGGATACTTCTTTTACCTTATTTATTATTAAATACTTATGAGGGATCGTCCAGACTGCTTTCCAGTAGATATCTGGAACAAATTGATTCCAATAATTTAAAATATATGGGGGAGAGGTATAAATCTTTTGAAATAATCTGCATATTTTTATATTAGTAGTATGCCCATAAGAGAAGCATATTTTTCCTACCGGTGACTCATCCGCGTTGGATATTGTATTTTGATTAGGTATCAAATTATCAGTGTTCTTAAATAACATTACTATTCCTGAGGGGATAGCCTTCTGCACCATTGAAAACTCTTGTAAAGTAATAGGTAAATTATACTGTGATAGGAATTCGTTATAGTTTAACAGCTGCCCCTCCTTATTAAATAGTTGAGCCACCAGTAGGATCCCATTCTGGATCCAGGTCTCTAAATAGAGCGATGTATTTTTGTATAAAATATCTCTGTTGTTCCAGATGATGTACTTGTGTGGAGAAAAATTATGTTTGTAAATAAGGTTCCATGCTAAGAGAACCTGCTTATGGAAGGATGAGAGTTTTGTGGGGAGTTTCTCAACATTATAGTGACAATTTAAAATAAATTTAAAGCCTCCAAAACGGGAGAAAATCTGAAATGGTATGATGTTCCAGATAGAGGTGGGGTTCTTCAAAAATTTTTTGGCCCAATTAATTTTAAAAGTATTATTGAGAGAGTTAAAGTCTAGAAAGTTAAGTCCACCTGATTCATAGTCATTCATAAAGACAGATTTTCTTATGTAATGTGTTCGATTTTTCCAGATAAAATTAAGAAGTGTGCGATCAATTTCTTTACAAATGTTGTTGTCAAGGTGTAAGCAGATGGCAAGATAAGTTAGACGGGAGATTCCTTCTGCTTTGGTTAGCAGTACTCTACCTCTTAAGGATAAGTCCCTTTGTAGCCATTGATTAAGCTTCTTTTTGGTTTTCTGTATGATTGGAGTAAAGTTAGATGAACATCTTTGTTTTTGATTTTTATTAATTAAAATACCCAAGTACTTAATTTCTTGTTTAACAGGGATCATGCAGATAACATCAACTGAGCAGTCTTTAATAGCTAGTAATTCACATTTGTTTACGTTTAATGTTAAACCAGAAGTTTGAGAAAAAATATTAATTACGTCTAAGATTAGAGGAATCTGGCTTGAGTTTTTTAAAAAGAGTGTAGTGTCATCAGCCAATTGGCTAATGATAAGCTCTTTGCCAGCTATGGTACACTGGAGGAATTCAAACATCCGAGGCAAGTGAGGACTTTGACGGGATCGGGAGAGAAGAAGACGAGCCCTGGACGTGACGCGCTGTGTGGGAGGAACTATTCAACGCGATTTCTCAGCTAAGTAAAGGAACGTGGGCACTTTTAACTCTGGAGAGAGAGTGTGTCCAGACTTTTTAAATTATTTATTTGGACTGCTGATCCAGCCTTACCTTTTTTTTAAAACTGTTTTATCCTGGTGGATTTTATTATTTTGTTGACTGTCGATCCAGTTGTATTTTTTACTATTTTTTTATTCTGACCGATTCTTTTATTTATTGTTTTAGTCTGTTTTCCCAGCCGGATTTTTAACCATTTTACTCGGGTTGGTTTTTTAAGTATTTTTTTAAAGATCAAGACTGGACAACTGTATTAATACAACATTTTTTCGCTGTATAAAAATTTTTAAACTATACTTTTTGCCTGGCATTTTCATTTCTGAACCTTTGGGATCTCTGCGAACCTGACACCCCCCTGATGTGGAGTTTTTGGTGCTAAAGTGCCGTCCGTACTACCTACCCAGGGAGTTTACAGCCGTGTTCTTAGCTGCTGTTTACATTCCCCCATAGGCCAACTCTGCAGCGGCTGTCAGCGAGCTCCATGACGTCATCAGCGCTCTGGAGACGGCTCACCCTGATGCTGTTTTTACTGCTGCGAGCGACTTTATTCAGTGCATGTAGATGTAGGACAGGTGACTCCTGCGGCCACAGGGTGGCAGCACTGTGGAGATCAACTGTTGTGTTCATATGAGACGCTGGGTTAGAGCCCTCTCACCTTCAGCATGTTCTGGAGGTCAGATGGCTCCATAGGTTGTTCCAGCTACATATGTGTCCAAACTGCTCATTTGTGTTGAAAAAGAAGTGTGAGGCACTTCCACTGAGTCTGCTTTAGATAAGTTCAGGTATGAAGCAGCCGTTAGTTGTCGGGGGGGGGGGGGGGGG
>JAUDJI010001334.1:0-10870 GCA_037389245.1 Oryzias sinensis | reverse complement strand
TGCTGTGTGTGTGCTGCAGGTAAAATAGGAGGTCCCCAGTGTGGGGGGCCCCACCGCTGCCAAGCCGCAGAGCCCCCCACTCTGGGGTGAGCGGCATTCGTATTGGCCGAGAGCCGCATGCAGCTCAAGAGCCGCGTGTTCGCGACTCCTGCTCTATGGGCTCGCCGAGTGCTCAACAACCTTGATAGTTCTGCGGGAACCGTACAAGTTTGCCCATTTTTAGCCCGCAGACACCCCATATCTATCCGTGAGGGCAATTGTGAGTAAGGCAATAACTGAGACATCTGCACTGCAGCTCTTTTAATTTTTAGTGAACAAAATATGTCAGAGACAACCACAAATCCGTTTGCGGCTTACAATTCTAATCAAATGAGAGTGGGACCAAGTCTATCACCCAAAGGCCAAAACTTTTATCTTTGACAATGACTTCTTTGGGGTTGGCTTTAGACGTCTTCTCACCTGAGGCAAGAATCACACTTCAAATAAGCTCATTTGGTGGATAAGTTTAACTTTTCTAGTATTATTGCATTTTCTGTTGTGAATACTGAAATGAATACTGAAACTGTCCTAACTCGGAATTTAAGCTGTCAATATATTCCTTGTATGGCTTCCTGCAACTCTGATTGATGATGGTGATATTTTTTTTTCAGACATATACTTTAAAAGATAGATTTTTTTTTGAAAGTACAAGAAAAAGGGAGTGTGAAGAAGTAAAAGCCTACAAATTGTCACATCCATGCCCTAGATCAAATGTATTAATGCACCCAGTGCACTCACTTTACTTTCATCTTGTTTCATCTCTCTACAGATACTCATATGGTTCCATTTGAATCATGTTTCGCAAGTTCATTCCCACACGATTCAATTTTACATAAATAAATAATTGCAGATATAGTTGATGAAAGTTTTTATATGTACATATCTATCAATAATCATATATTTTTTTAAACTTTTATGTTTGGACAATGTTTTTTGTGTAAACTAGTTCTGTTCCACAGCCTTGCTCCAGATATGGATACACAAAATTGTATTTTGTACTAGCCTTGAGTATAACTTAACCTTTTTATCTCTGAAATTATATTTTTCCTCTCTTTTAATAAATAACTTTTGAGTACTTTTTGGTAAATTCTTTTCTGCTTTGAAGATGATTTGAGCTCTATAGTATTATACAGAATAACAAATACTTCCAAAGTTTTACCCACAAACTAAAACAAACAGAAAAGTCCTTGTTGTCTGCCCTCCCATATCCAATAAATGAAGAAAAATACCTTCATATCTGAAGTTGTAATAGCATAACTGCACTTTGTGAATAGAATGCAGTTATATGATGTTACAGCCACATATGTAATATTTCTTGTAAACCTGCCTTGCGGTGTTTGTGGACGTCTTCAGCTTCTGCAGACTTCACAAATCCAGTTAACTGGTTCTTTTGGGAAGTGGAAGACTGCGATGCCACAAACTTAACCTGATGAGCTCGGTGAGGAACATGCCTGCAGCAAACAGCTACACAGCTAGGGCTACAGCCACAGAAAGAAAAATTCAAATCAAAAGCTGTTCCTTTGTTCTATCTGAAGTTCCTGCATCCTTCAGCTACCCCTTTGGTGGAGCTACCTGTGCATGTTCAAATGCTCATTTTCCTTCATTCCCATGACATTTAACATTACTCACAAATATTCTTGTAACATTTGCAAACACATTTCATGAGAAAATAGATAAAATTCCCTGTCATAGTTTTGTTTCTCAAAAATCTGACTCATAATTTACTATTTCTACCTAAAATGTTGATCTCAATCTAAATACCTAGCACCTGGTACCTGGTAAATGCCTTTTAAAACTTGGAATGATAATAACAGAAATTGATTTATTTGTACATTTAATGTAGTTTATTATAGCAACAGATTTACTTTTTTAATTTATTTTTTATATTTTGACTGTTTATACAAAAAATAATTGACCAACAAGGAGATTCCAAACTCTGAAAACTGCACATGCCAATATGACAGATGAAACAACAGGAGGATCTTCTACAGACCAGTTCACAGATACAGCAGTGCATGTTGAATTCTGGGACATGTCAAAGGTAAAAGGTCTTATAAACTTGTGGAAGTCTACAACGGCAGAAGCCAATTGTTTGTTTTGGAGCCATTGTTGTACTTTTATAGGCTACAACACCAACCTCAAATAGAATGAATGAAGGAAGATTGCAGCGTCCATTTAGGTGAACCTATTTGCCAACATTTGCAATGGAATAGCACCATTGACTATATAAAAAATCTGGACTCAGTAACCCCCCCCCCACCCCCATATTCCAAACAGGAAGTACCCACTGTTTTCAAGAAGGCAAAATCCCATAGACTTCTATAGAGAACTAAGTTGCTAATGCTCAGTAATCCTATTTGTCAGAATAACCATTCTTGCTCTGGTGACGTTTTCTAAACATGTCCTTGAAAATCCAAGGACATTGTCACAATATTTTTCCATTGTGCAAATTATTCAAGTTATAAATTGAACAATCAGATGCCTCAATTAAAGTATGTGGCCTCATGCCAAACGTTCAAACGTTTGATTGACAGATTTCCTGTAGCCTGCTTTCAAGTAGTAGCGGCATTGTCTTCTAACAAGCTAACTCCTGATCGGTGAGAGTGGTTGCCATAGAAATGCTGACTCAGACTGACTCAGACCAATCACTGCTTACTGACCACTTTTGGCTCCAACAGTTCATCTTAAGAACACAGTGGATTCATAAATGGTTGTCGCATCAATTAAAATTTTACTTAGTGAAATTGTGGGCTGCACGGTGGCGCAGTGGTTAGCGCTCTTGCCTCACAGCAAGAAGGCCCCCGGTTAAAGTCCCGGCTGGGGGACACAAAAAACACAACAACATCAATGGGGGACCTTTCTGTGTGGAGTTTGCATGTTCTCCCCGTGCATGCGTGGGTTTTCTCCGGGATCTCCGGCTTCCTCCCACCGTCCAAAAACATGCAACATAGGTTGATTGGCAACTCTAAATTGTCCATAGGTTTGAGTGTGAGAGTGAATGGATGTGTGATTGAGGATATTCCACCCTGCGATAGACTGGCGACCAGTCCAGGGTATCCCTTGCCTACGCCCAAGTGGTCGGGATAGGCTCCGGCAACCCCGTGACCCTGAAAGGGAATAAACGGTTAAGATGATGAATGAATGAAATTGATGGCGTCATATTTGCAATTTGAAAATAGAAAAGGAGTGAGCATGGTGTCCGAATTGCTTTTAAAATTCCGACACTACATAGTCCCACACTATATAGTTTTTTGGTAGTTAGGGGTTAAGGTGGGAATTCGGACCCAGCTTCGGTCGGTTCTCATATGCAGTCACTGTAATAGCACCAAAATGAACGACCCTGGGAGGATTTCAGACAGGCAACTCGAGCAGTGCGTTTACCTGGTTACTCCTTACTTTGGGCGGTTCAGTCTAATCAACTCACCTGTTCAGCGTCCTACTTCAGTTCCAGGTGCGGTCCAATCCCTCTTCTCTCCATTTCCACGAGCTCTGCGTTCGTCACCCCACCCTCCTTCCACCTGTGAGCTCCGGTTGTTTAATACCCAAAGTTTTCTATGGAGATCTTCGTTTTATGTATCTGAACGGAGCCTTATGCCAAACTAAAAGAAATATGGAAATAAATATTTCTTTACCTCACTAACCCAATTGTCGTTTAAAATAAAATAAAAACTTCTATATGCCATATTTTAGCACTGTATTAGTACTATAGATCTGTAATGTATCATGTAAGTTTAATATTGAAAAAGACAACTGTCATGCCCTTAAAATCATACCATCGTATTTTCAAGTTCAGTCATAGACCTGTCAAATGTATGGGTACCTCAATCTATCTTCGTTGTCCTCGGACGGGATGAGAGGTAGTTGCATAATTTGTATCAAAATGGCTCCTTTTTGGCTTAGCGGTCGCCATGTTTGCAGTCCGATGAGGTGTTGACCTTTGAAACGCACATGCGCTGTCATATCTGGTTTATTGACAACAATCACAAAAGCCTGACAGACAACACTGCTATCGTGGAAGCTTAATTCTGAAATACACATATAAAAGACAAATAATTAAATAAAATAGTAAAGTCAAAACTGTCACAGTGCCGCCGTAAGGTCATGACAAAATAAAGGAAATTTTATACATTGGTCTTTGATCATTCCTTCATACTGAAAAGTGGAAAAGTTATTGATGTGAGTGGTCTTATGGTGGATCAGTGACAGTATGCCGTGTGCAGTGTTGATAAAAGCAAACAAATAACAGTTCTCCAGGGTCTCTGCTCTGCTGCCAATGCCTCTATTACTTCTGAGTCTTTAAGCTCTCTGGCCCAAATGTTTCCAATCAGCTCCAACCAGCAATTAAGCCTCTAACACCTACATTAGCTGAACAGCTCTCAACTCCACCAATGTGACACGGGGACTCGGTTTGTGTGGGACAACGTGAGACACATTAGGAATGCATTGAAGTAGCCCAAGTTGAGTAAACGCAAGCTTTCTGTTTTGCAGCGTGGATGATTACATCTCTTTGCTTTGCCATCTGGCTGATTCAGCGGCAAACAATATATTGCTTGCTGCTCCGCGAACAGCGGGCGCCGCTTCAGCTCGTCCACACAAACAGTCGTTTGTAAGAAGCCAAATAGTGAGATAAATACGTCAAAATGGGAGATAGCACAATCAGAATTACAAGATATCCTTTTATTATTAGAGATGGTAGGTTGAACTATGAGATAATCAAACAAAAATGATAAGGTATCTCAAAATGTGTCTTAAAGGATGTTTTTATTTTAGAATTGGGACTTATTGATTTCAGTTGTTTTGATTTTATTAGAGTTCAAATTTGGAAGTCTTAAAGGGTGTGGTGATTTTGATTGGCAGGTGAGTAGACCACGTGCTTTACACGTTAGTCTTGGCTGTTTGCTGAATGTTGTTGAGGTGGGTGGAGCAAACTCTGATTAATGTGCTGTTCTTACTCCACACTTCATTTCTGCTGTGCAGAATCCTGTGGGTGATGTCTGAGATTGCCCTCCCAGTGTTTATGTATCTGTGGTGAACTGATCTTTGTGGTGTACGGCATTGCAAAAAGAGGTTGCATAAAAATAGGAGAAAAAACATTCATATTAAGAGGATATTCACAAAAAAACGTAGTAAAATGATTTGTTGCTGATTCATTTCCTGAATCCTTCAATTTTATCATGATGTGGGCTAATGTGGCATGTTATTATAAGACGGATTCCAAAACGACATAAGAGGGACAGAGCCTTAGAGCCTTGCCGGTAACACGCAAGAGAGATTGGCACTCCTGTCTGCCACAGGTGACATTCTGTTATAATACCACGCCGCATCAAACAACTGGTGAGTCTCCATTCTTTTTGATGTTTGGTCAGCAACCCAGGCTCCCCATTGACTTTATGTTGGGACAGGTTAAGGAACCTGTCAACGGGACCATCCATGAGTGGGTGGAAGAACATCAAGCGCGCCTGCGTGTGGCATTTGATGTGGCCAAAGACCGGTTGGCTGAAGCAGCTGCTCGTAGGAAGCGGAACCATGACAAGCATGTTCAGGAGGCTCCTCTGGACGAGGGTCAGTTAGTTCTCCTACGTGATTACAGTGTACGTGGTCGTAGGAAAATCCAAGATCTTTGGAGCTCCACCATTTACAAGGTCTTGAAAACTCCAGGTGCTGGGCAAGTGGTGTATACTATCGCCCCACAGCATGATCCTTCAAAGATCAAGAGGGTTCACCGTACTCTCTTGAAAGCATTTTTGGGGGCTCAGAGGCAAATTTTTTTGCCTAGGTCTCCACCCCCCCCTCAAGTGCTTGTTGACCCTGATGACTCGGCAGATGAGGACTTGTTTTTGCAGCTTGAGGATCCTGGCAGACCTGTTGGATTTGGCAACAGGCCGTCAGTTAGCCGAGAAGATGCCACCAAATCACAGGCAGGTCCGTCCCGGGTGGAGGCGGTGTCCCCATGTCCCTCTGGTGCAGATGGTGTTCAGCAGGTGGTACGGAGGACGACTCGGTCTACAGCAGGGTACCACTCTAACATCCACCGTTTGCCAAGAGCTGCAGGTGGGCGGAATGCTGGGGATATGAAGCAAAACGCCAACGTGTCAGCTTTATTTCGGCCTTGGTCGTAATCGTCGGGGCGCCGATACAAAACGGGGGGGCTGGTGTGGCAGGCAGAGGGCCACTTGATTGAGATCACCTGGCACACCAGCTGCTTCATTAGAAGAGGGCTGATAAAAGCCTGTCAGTAGAGCTTCAGGCAGAGACCTGCTGCTTCCAGGTGGAAGGTGCAGCAGCCTTTGGCTGTGTGTAGGGCCCTAACCATAGCCGGGTAGGTTTGTGCTTTGTTCACCTCCAAGTTGCTGCCGCGCCATTCTTATTGTTATCACTGTGTAGATCGCAGGCAGTGTTTGGCCGCTCATGCAACTCCTGTGCAGAGTCCTCTTGAGCTGCGGGAGCAGGTATGTGTGTGTGTGTGTTATGTTATACTTGGTTATTTGTGTTAATTTACACTTATTTTGTAGGTGCCGCTGTTTTGGTTTCCATTGTTTGTTTCATCCCTGCTCTGCCCAACCTGGTGCACCGTGGTCCAAGAGCGGTGCCACGGCCAGCATTTTGGGGATCGTGTGTGTGCTCCATACAGAGTGTCAGTGACTGCTGTCCATCCACGCACTGGCGAGCGGTGTGACACAGCAGGATTAACAGCTATTGGAGCGAGTCCCCCCTTCTGGCCTTCCATCGCCCCAGGCACAACCAGGCCCAGTGTCCCACCACCTAGGACTGGCGTCGGCTACGGCCACTGGATGCAAGGGGTGTGGCATTGAGCCGGGTGCACTGCAACAGAGCGCACAGCTGGGTGCAGCTGACTTGTGGGCTGATTTAGTGACTCTTCTGGGTATCTTTTAGAATAGGAATTTTAACAATTTCAAATAAAGGTTGTCTATTTCTTTAAAAGCACAGTCTCGGTTTCCTGTGTCGGAGAGTCCTGTGCTTTTGGTTTTAGATTTCTGCTGGCGGCATTCACCGGGGAAACCATAATGCCACATATCCATGCAGCAGGTAATTCTTACTTACAAAGATATGATAACTATATGATAATAAAATCCAGAAACAAGGAGTTCCGCTCCTTGTTTCCGCTCCAAACGGAGTTTGTGGAACAAGTTCCACATGCATTCAAAAAGGGAAAAATATACTAAAAAAGCTAAGCTGTGTACGAGTGATTTACAATTGAATGTTTTAAAGCCCAATGAGTATTTTTTTGCTAGTTCTAAGCAAATGTTTTTTTTTTGTTTTGTACCTAACTGTAATTTATTTTACTTACAGGGTCAAAATACTGGTGTAATAAGTGGAAATGACTAATTTTAGAACAAAATCTGAACAAAATGGGAATCTTACAGTACAAGTTGGTCCATCTTAAAAAATGGCTTCTCCAAGTTATGGAGTAATTCTAATCAATACAATGCATTTAGATGTCTTATGAACATTTCTTAGGGATCAAAAGGTTTTTGACTAATTCTAATAATGATCTCCTTATTTCTAGACACTAGCTCTTCATTAGACAAAACATTATTTTTGACTACCGACTTTGGGAAAAGCTTGTAAAGGTGTAGAGAAAAGAAGTTAAAACAACAAAAACCTGCTAGAAAAAATTTGTTTGCTACTGAAAAAATTGCTACTTCCACCAAGATCTGATAGATGTTGCATGTTGAGGTTTTAAAAGTTAGCAAGTATCAAATAGTTTTCAGTGTGGAATAATGGAACCACAACAAAGTGCTTGTACCACAGCAAAGCCAGCTGCTGATGGATGACTTGTGACCCATGAAGCATTGCTTTCAGTGGGACTGCAGTGACAGTCAAGAGTTTCTGCAATCCAATTCAAAATGTCCATGGTGGGACTGAGGCGTCTCTGCCTGTCCAAAAACAAAACCATGCATGAAGTCATTTCAAACACAATGTCTAAGTGTCTCTCAAAGCTTTATTAAAAAAGGTTTTTATTTCTAGAGTCATTCTTTAAATTTCAGAAAGCTTTGCAGATGTATTTTTGGTCATCTTTCATCACTGTCGCTCCTCCTCCAGCTCTGTCTCTGTGGTGACACCAACGCCTTTGCACCTTTTCTCTCCTTCCACCTAATGACACTGCAGGCTCTCACACCCAATAAAGCTAATTGAAATGTAACGTAATGATAATTAATTTGTCATGATGTTTTATAGTCAGATTATTACATGTGTAATTGCTCTCTTAATAACCCACTGATTATTTTCCCGTTTCTGTCATAGTCTTTGTTAATTCTCGCAGTGTGACATGGATGGCACTGAAGCCTGTCATTACACAAACAGCCAGATTAATGCTGAAACTACCCAGATGTGTGCAGGTGTGGACTTAACCTGAACCGAGGGAAGCTCACGCAGAATTTCTAGATTTCAAACTATTAAGCAGAATTATAGATGTTTTGCGATTTGCTGTTTTTAAAAGTTTTTTTCTGAGTTTAAATATTTGTGACACCAGGTGGTTCTGCACGGAGATGAGGTGACTGGTGTAAAACGCTAAAGATGAAGTTTCTCTGAAGAAAATTTGAGATGTGTAGAAAGGAAATCAAAAAACACAGCTGTGCTGCCTCTGTATGCAGATAAGTATTGTTTAATCAATGATTATTGCAGAAAATCTTGCATATTATTGGATTTTTACTCTATAATGCAATCAAAAACACATCCTTATGAAACATGTGGCTTCAGTACAGCAAAATCTTTGTTTTGGCTTCAGGAAAAGTAAAACTCATCATTGCACTGCTTCTTTAATGGTGCTCTAAGTGGGTTAACTGGAATCTTGCCATCAGTTTCAATTCCTTTTGTTAACTGTGGATTGCTGGCCACCAGCATAAACATTATCAGTGGAGAAACAAGTGATTTGAGGCAGAATTGAAGGAAGTTTCTGTGGAGAGAATGGTCTGGACTTCTCTGATTAGACTGCTGCGACCTGGCTCCAGGTAAGTAGGATGGATGGATGGAGGGATGGATGGACCAATGGAGGGCTGGATGGATAGATGGAGGGATGGATAGACTTGTTGTAGTTTGTTGTTATTAATGCGATCATCGTGGATGAAGAGAGAACAATTTTGTTAGTGTCTTTAATAGCCCATATTCTGAGAGAATGTGTAGTCCATTTAAATTGTAGTATCGGCAGTAGGGCTGTCAACATTTAAAATATTGTTACCCATCTTTTTTTGTGTAATTGTAAATTATTATAATAACCACCGGCCAGTCATTGGGATCACAAAGCACAACAGGGGTAGAGCCCTTTCTCAACAATAGGAGAAGAAGACAGATGCATATTTACGTTTCATTTTTTATGAACACGCATGCAGACGGTGTTGGACACACCGGACCAGCGCTAGACATGCAGGTAGTGACAGAAAAAAGATTTTTCTTTTTTTGTGTATTTACTGTTTATTAGCACATGCTCAGTGTGCAAAGTCAAGGAATAAATCCTTTTGTTTTCACAGCTCTGATCCTATAAATGTCTGTCTTGGAGTCGTGTTAATCCGACCGGACAAAAACCGCAAATATTGATGTCTCCTTCGTGATCATGTTTACAACGGTGGGTACTTCCGTGTTTTGAAACAGACGCCACCCACACATCACTACCAAATCCGAGTCCCCGATTGGTCACAGTGCTGCGTTGCTGAGATTACTGAGATGAAAAGTTTCAACCGGTTGAACTGTCAGTGCGCGATCAATGAATGTCCAATTTGTAAGTAGAGCTCAGAGTCTTTGTTGATAGGAACATTTTTGGAAGCTTTTATTTTTCTCCTGCAGCTCATCCACATTGATTTGAAATCTCAACAAAAGGTCCAAAGCTGCTGCTGATTCTAGTCAGAAGAAACCAGCAGTTTAGATACATTTTGTCCTGCCTACAAAAAACAGAAAGACATCACAAGACAAAAGTTTTGGGCCATTTGAGACTCTTCTTCCACTGTGGTTGTACATTTGGGTTTATAATTAAATAGCTTTTCTGTTTATTTTATTAATATTTTTTTTGTCATCTTGCACTTTTACACATTAGATTTATGTTAATGGTTGTCTATTTGATTAACCTTTCTGGTTTGGGATTCTTTTAAAATCACAGTATTAAATGTTTTCATTAGATTTTATCAGGTTCTTCCCCTTTCCTTTACTTAAAAAAGCAGTAAAGAGTTCAACAAATAACACAATTTGAATCTTTCTTCTTCCATATCAACACACTTCAGGGATTTAACTTTGTGTCATCGGATCTCCTGAAAGTCCGGTCTGTAGGAAGCAGCTTAACTTTTGATCGCGGCTCAAACTCTTTACTGATTTCTCACCCACAAGCAAAGCAGAGCAGGGTTGATGCAGTTCTGTCCTTTCTCTAAGCTGTGGTAATGTATTGCACCTTCAGGGAGTGCTGACGTGTGTAACATGTGCAGGAAGCCTCATGGGGGCAGTGTTGCTCACAGGTTTCCGGCTTGCTTCCCTTCCGAACATTTCCTCTGTTTCTTCTTTATCTATGTGTTCTGTGCAGAGGAAAACACAGTCATTTTCTTCTAAAACAACACAAAGAGTGACTTTGCAGAAGCGTCTTCAGGTCTTTGGCGGTGGAGCCAAAATGAATTCAAAAGCAGCATCACTCAGGTATATAAACACACCTTTAACTTCTAGAGTAGTGAAAATTCTTTATCTTTTATCAGCTTCATCTCCATAAGTTGCTGATGGTGACTTTAAAGCTTTGGATAAGAACTTCAGAATAATGGATTCGATTAAAAACGTCATTTGTCTGTGAAAAAAAAAACAAATGAATGGTTTTAAGTCAGCAGAATCAAATTCAAGA
>JAUDJI010001333.1:0-10870 GCA_037389245.1 Oryzias sinensis | reverse complement strand
CTGTGTCAAACTGCAGAGAAGAAGAGAACAGAAAGTCCAACACAGGCCAAAAGACTAAGAAACAAACAAAAGGATAGACTACAAATGATCTTTTACCTATTTAAGTTGGAAAAAATAAACACATCTTATCATCAGTAAATAAAGCTTTTTTGTAAGGACCAATGACAACAATTGAGGTGAGCTTGCTCTGGCCTTGGCTCTCCCAAACATGTCCACTTCTACAGAGTGTGAAAGGTGGCTGTAATGTGGAGGACGGCCCTCTGCTGGTGCTCGTCCCACTTTTGGCGTCGTCTTGCTAACCCACTCCCCTCCTGTGCACATTCTGGTACGGGCGCACCTCCCATGGCTGCTGCCTCCTGAGCAGTCCACGCGTGCCCCTCCAGCCGACCACTCCACCAGATGTACATGTGTTTTTATGTGTATTGTGCTTCTGTGTTAAGATTTTTTTTTCCTGTGTATGAACATAGTATGCAGTGTGGTGATGCACACTACCACTAATAAGCACATCCCCTTATTGTAACCCATCCACTCCCACATTGAGCAAAAGCCAGATGCTCTGCATTCATCCATGAACTGTTTGCATATTTCTGTCGTCTGTCTGATCTTCTTTGGGTTGAACTGAAACATAATTTTGTGTGCCCGTTAAAGCTGTGCCTATGACAAAAACATGAATCTAGACCCATGAAATAAAATCAACATGGATGAGCCAAATATACAGTAGCCAACGTTTTTCAGCTAAAGATCAGCTTGAACAGCTTTTCCATTCAAATCTAATCTGTATTGTTCCTTAAAGAAGCCTCTCAAAGTTTGTGAAGCTCTAGTTTAAATGAGGTTGTTTACCTGGCATAGTGAAACATCCGTGACAGGTCGAGGGTTAACAGTGTTTCTTGAAAGTATTTGATCATCATCATGGTAAATGTCCTTAAGGCCATGCTGAAGGTTTAAAACAAAGGTCACAGTTCAAACCCAGAAATAAATACACTGGGAAAGAATCCCCACAGTTACATATTACTTGAGCCAGTTATAATTTAGTTTAAAAGCTGCAGATCTGGTCATCAGTTCAAAATGTAACAAGATTTAAAAATCTGTAAGTTGATAGACATGGTGCAACATAGTGATAATGGGACATTTTTCCTACGCAATGCAGTGACTGAAGGGATCATCTGAAAATGTTGTAAGGGCTAAATATGGATATCTGTTTCCCGCCTTGTTGTCATTGATAATTGTAAGAAATCATTAAAGTGATTAATATTTTCACATATATGAGTATCATTAATCATTATTAATAAATCACTAAAAGAAAACTGAGCACATTTTTTTTTCAAACTGAAAGCCCTTCGTTTAACTCAGTACTCATGAAGTAGCTTTCAGTTTCAAAATGATTGTTGACTCCTGCTTGAGGCCAAAATCTCAGAGGCTTTTTTACCTGGCATAGTAGAGGAACCGTGACAGGCAGAGGGTCAAAGGTGTTTCTTGAAAATATTTGATTATCATCGTGGTAAACTTCCTCATGGCCATGCTGAAAGTTTAAAACAAAGGTCACAGTTCAAACCCAGAAATAAATACACAGAGAAAGAATCCCCACAGTGACATCTTACTTGAGCCTTATGACTTGATCGGTCCTCCTCTCTGCAGATGTGTCTCTGCTTCAAACTGCTCAAATAAATCAGTGAGGAAAAACCTCTGTCAGTCTGTGCTAAAGGAAAGCTTATCTGCTTCCTAAGCTAAATTAGTTGCAGTTCATTGATTCGCAGGGACGTTTTCTAAAGCCACAACCACTTTATTTGGAATTCAACTGTCAACATTTTTCTCCTGTTTCTGCAGCTTCATGTTTGCAGTCAATACAGAACAGTTTTTCCTCTTTTCATTTAGACCACATTTATTAATACCTAAGACACACAATGTTTTTAATGACAGCTTAGAGAAATTTATGAGAGAGAAGAAAAAAATGTTTGTAAACATGTTCCAAGAGAAACTCTTTCTTCTAGTTCTGATCATGCAAAGTAAAAGGTTTGAACCCCAAAGACAGCTGTCTTACCTGAAACCTTCCTGGAGCTGCTCTGCTCTCTCTGCTTCTGCAGCGCCAGTCTGTCCTCAGCCAGAACATCGAGGCAGTCTGCTGATTTAGTGGAAATGGGTCTGGGAGGGGTCTGAATTTTGGACATGTTTTTTTCCCAGCGAGCTCATTGAAGAAGTCCCCTGATTTAGGGGAAATGGGTGAGGGAGGGGTATAGGGGCTCTGGGTTCTGCACTGTTTTTTTCTGCTTCCACTTCGTCAAATAAACCTACAATAAAAACCTGAATGACTTCTAAAAATACAAGTGTAAATGATGATAAACTGTTATATATTTGAAACTTCAGTCTAGGTGGAGCGCCCCTGTAACGCACAATGTCCCAGTTGTCCCGGTACCTAAATCATTGCTAAAATCTTGAAGTTATTCATTCTCACATACTGCTGTTGTCTTTCATCTTCAAGTTCTGTTCTTGGTTATTTCACTTGTGTTTTTAGGAAAACGTTGCCATCATGAGTTTTCTCTGCTTTTAAATCCAGAAAGAATGTTCACTCTTGCAGAAAGTGACAAATAGTACTGTCTAAACATTCATCATTGCTTAAGTGTTTTGGTATTTTGAATTCTTTCTCAAGCTGTTTCTCTAGATCAGGGGTCGGCAACCCATGGCTGGTCGGCAACCCATGGCTCCGGAGCCACATGTGGCTCTTTCATCCTTCTGTTGTGGCTCCTTGTGACTTTGGAAAATAATGAGTATTTTATAATAATTACATTTTATTTTAGTTTGTTCATTTTTCATGGCATTTTAAAGGCGCTGCTGGCTCCGTACGAAGCGCGTGCCACAGCTTCCTAATAAGCTCGTATTTATCGGGCGAGAACTGCAGACGTGCCGCGGGGCAGAGAGCAACTCTCTGATGACTGAGAGTTTGCGCCAGTGTTGCCAGATAGAGTCACAGTTTTCCAGCCCAAAAGTCATTTGAAAAACACCAGACCCAGCCAAAAACCGCCCAACACAGCTTTTGTTGATGTTTTTTTCCGTACTGGACTGATTTAGCAAAATAAAAGATTTTTCTAAATAAAAGATAGTTCAGACTAATAATAAAATGTGTACAATATTGAATATTTCTTCAGCGGGCCGCCTTCTTCCATTCATTTGCTTAACCCGCTGTATGCCCGCTATAACCTGCGTCCGGCTCTTTCATCCTTGTGCTGCGCTGAAGCGCCCCGACTATCGTGTGAACCTATGACGACCGTATTTTGCGCTCTCTGTGTAGAACACACTGAGGAGCGCGAGGGGAAAACAACTCTCAGCTGCAGAGGATGTAAACAGGTAGAGAGGTAAAGCAGGTGGGGGGGGGGGGGTGCTTTGGCTTCAAACTCTGTCAGAGAGATGGAAACACGCCGTCAGATTTAGATGCAGCTTTCAGAACTCTTCAAAATAATAAACCTGATCTCTCCACATTTTCAGTGTCTACCATGCATCGACAAACACATCGCTCCATGCAGCGATCAGACCAGGACCGGTAGCTCCTCCCACACGCGGCCACGGTATCATCCTTTAAAAAACACACTGTGCATTTGCAGTGATCTACATGTCAATCAAGTCCCGTACTTCTCAGTGAGGATTTTGATTGGCTGGTGGATTTTTAAGAAGTACTTTTTTTTTTTTTTTTTACTCTTTTGTGGCCCGCGATCTACAGACATGTCTTTGACGTAATGAGCACTCTTGAATAATGTATACATGCATAATATATATAATGATGTCAAAACAGGTTGTGGTTCCGGGTGTTTTCTTTTCATTAGAGGCGGTCCCAAATGGCTCTTTGAGTAAAAAAGGTTGCCGACCCCTGCTCTAGATGGTCTTTTTCCGTCTGCCGTCCTCCCCCCACCCGAGAGGCAAGTGTGTTATTAAACAAGAAACTAGTCTTAGGGATGGAAACGGTTCATGAGATGACACCCCAGATGACCTTTTAACCTCTGCTGTTCCGCTGTTGGGTAGTTTCTTACTGTTCATCTTTAATGTTTGGGGGAATTTCTCTGACACACAAGGACATACATGTTGAATGGAAGCTTCTACAGACTCCAGTCAAGAAGAATCAAAAGCTCAGTGTTTTGAAGAAAACCTGCAGGTTAGTGTCATGTGTTTCTGCATAAAAGCTGTCGAAATAAACAGCAGTTCTTTAGATGTTTTTGCCGTCTGTGAATGCCAGGGTCTCAGCCTTGAGGCCTGTGACTCTGATCTTTGTGAGCTTTGTTTATGACGTTAAGTCTTTGACTCCACAGAAAGGCTTCTGCTGTCTACACAAGAAGTCCTGAATTTGAAAAGTACTTCTTAGTTTCAGTATTTGATGGTAAATTAGAGGATTCTGACTCAGCAGCTGCTGTCCTTGTGTCCCTGTGTCGTTGTGTCCCTGTATCTCTGATAACAGCTTGGCCTTGCACCCACAGAGCAAACATTAGCCACTAACCGCCCCCCCCCGACCCACTTCCCGTAAAGCAGCTGACTTATTCAGCGCTCCGGTTGGGAATAAAAGGCGCCACAGTGGCAGAGAGAGCAGAGCAGCTGGAGGAACGTCAGGATAACTGAGCTCTGGGACTGTTGGTCGGTAAGACGGATCTCTTTGTGGATAAAATTTCAGCCTTTTTCATTCTGATGTCAAAGTGGAACTGGACTTTAAGTATCACGTTTTGTTTTTAAGACCGTAGATTTGAAGGTAAA
Organism: Oryzias sinensis; assembly: GCA_037389245.1. Lineage (NCBI taxonomy): Eukaryota > Metazoa > Chordata > Actinopteri > Beloniformes > Adrianichthyidae > Oryzias > Oryzias sinensis. The sequence continues at coordinate 6,142 of JAUDJI010001333.1, read as the reverse complement.
CCTTACAGAGTGTCAGTGAAGAAGAGCAGCTCAAGCCCCGCCCCTTATGGTGCTGAGGAAGGTGAAGGGAAGACAACGATCTAAGAGAGTGGGACTTAAACACAGGTATGGAGGGGTGAGGTTGAGGATGTTTTAGGATAGATGGGATGGAGGGGATGGGGGGACGGGGTGTTATAGTGGTGGACAATTGTTGCTACCCCTCAGTTAAAGAAAGTCCACAATTCTCACTGAAATGACTTGAAACGTTCAAAAGCAACAAAAAATTTATATTTATTGAAAATTAAATAATCAAAATCAGCCATTACCTTTGTGTTAACAGAATTATTTAAAAAAATCAAACTAATAAAATATGGCTGGACAAAGAACATGGTACCCATGATTTTTGTTGCACAACCTTTTGAGGCAATCACTGAAATTACACGGTTTCTGTACGTATTCGCAATGAGCGTTCTGCACCTGTCCACAGGTATTTTGGCCCACTCCTTATGAGCAAACTGCTCCAGTTGTCTCAGGTTTGACGGGTGTTTTCTCCAAATGGCATGTTCCAGCTCCTTCCACAGATGTTCAATGGGATTCAGATCTGGGCTAATAGAGGCCACTTCAGAATAGTCCAACGCTTTTCTCTGAGCCATTCTTGTTTTTTTGTGTTTTGGATCGTTGTCCTGTTAGAAGACCCATGACCTGCGAATGAGACCAAACTTTCTGACACTAGGCAGCAGATTTCTATCCAGAATGCCTTGATATAATCTTGATTTCATTTTAAGTTTCACAACTTCAAGACACCCTGTGCCAGATGCAGCAAAGCAGCCCCAAAACAGAACTGAGCCTCCTCCATGTCTCACAGTAGGGACAGTGTTCTTTTCGTTGGATGCTTCATTTTTCAGTTTACCAACATAGAGCTTTTGTGCCTTACCAAAAAGCTCCAGTTTTGTCTCGTCTGTCCAAAGGACATTTTCCCAGAAGCTTTGTGGCTTGTCAACATGCATTTTTGCAAATTCCAGTCTTGCTTTTTTATGATTTCCTTTCAACAGTGGTGTCTTTCTTGGTCAGGGCTCCAGACTAACTTTTTTCACTAGGAGCACAGTGGCCCCTAACTGAAAATTTTAGGGGCACAACCAGAAAATTTAGGGGCGCATACCGTAAATCAACATGCTAACCAAATCTACTAATTTTCGCTGTATTACTATTACTAAATACTTTAATAATAGATGCAAAAATTGTGCCATTTCAAATTCAGTGTCACATTTTAATCTGCACTTTTGAAGATGCAACAACAGGTAAACTGACAAAAGCATCGCTGTCATGACAGTACAAATAAGTAAAGAAAACGGATGGAAATGTATGTTGGTGACACCAAAAGCGTGTTTGCTCCAACATCTCCTGTCAATCAAAACAAAAATATCACGAGAAAGGGGTGGGAGCAAGGCCCCAACCTGATTTTTCTTTTGGCTTTTTCCCATCAGGGGTCGCAACAGCGAACAAGTCGCATGGTTTACTTGGCAGTGTTTTACGCCGGATGCCCTTCCTGACGCAACCTTCTCAAAGCAACCGAGCTTGGGTCCGGCAGAGAAGTAGAGAAGGGAACAGGGAGCAGCCCAGATTCGAACCCAGGTTTCACGGACGGAAGGGGCCGTAAACCAGCACGAGCTAAACCGGCTCCCTTTGTAGTTCAGTGATCAATCAAAATAATTTAAAATACCAATTGATTAAAAAAAGGCTACATACATTACAAAACATTCAAATAAGCATAAAATATATAATAACACAGATCAATAAGATACAGATAAATTGAATGTTAAGGACAACTCCAACTTCCTGTTGTCCTTCATTCGCCTTCACCCCCCCCCCCCCGCGCGCCTGGTCTCCCCACCGATCCCACCGAGCTGCCCTAACAGCCGTGCATAAACCGTTTGTGGTCGGGGGTGACACGCCCCCGCGCGCTTAACCAAAGCCCTAAACCCTCCTCCGGGTCTGTGCGACCCAGAGAAAAGTCCAGCACTGACTGCATGTATTTAGAAAATTACGAGCGTATAAATACGTTCTAAAGGAAAGTAAGCAACTCCTTAATGTGGTCCGGGGAGGGAGGGGGCGGTCAGGTGTCCTGCTTTCAAGCCCTGTCATTGTCACGCCCCCAAGAGTAATTTACCCCACTGTGATTGGTTGGTCAGCTCCGCACACGATAATGAAAAAAGTGTCTTTCATACAAACTGGCGGGCCGAATTAAAATTGAACTTTCATATTAAGGCGGGGGCCGCGAGTTTGAGACCCCTGCTGTACACTCTGGCACTGGTACACTAGCTGCAGGTTGGAAGAACGAATCAATAGTTCGCTTACCCATAGCTCAGATGCACGCACAGGTTGTGATGATATTTGTCTCCGTTTCCTTCCCACAGATGTTTACGCACGCGAATATCTCTAGGCCCCTCCCCCTAGGCATCACGCAAATGTGTGCTTGCGTTGTGCACGAATGTGTGTGTCTGCCTGCGTGCGTGTGCGCTAGCGTCTCATTGATCATTTCATTGATCATTGACGTGCCCCTTCCACGTTTTATGTATAGAAAAATACGGAGGGTGGGGGAGGCAAATTTACTGGTCGCACATGTGCGACTGGATGTAAAATTTAGTCGCACACATTCAAATTTTGGTCAGTCTGGCAGTCTGGAGCCCTGTTGGTCGTCTCCCATGAAGTCCACTGGCTCAAACAACCACGAATGGTGCAATCTGACACTGATTTACCTTGATCTAGGAGTTCACCTTTAATGTCTTTGGAGGTTGTTCTGGGCTCTTTGGATACAGTTCAAACTATCTGTCTCCTCAATTTGTCATCAATGTTCCTCTTCCTGCCACGTCCAGGGAGGTTGGCTACTGTCCTGTGGGTCTTAAACTTCTGAATAATTTGTGCCAACGAACTTCAAGCTGCTTAGAGATGGTGTCATAGCCTTTATTTTTACGATGTATGTCTATAATTTTGTTTCTAATGTCCTGGGACAATTCTCTCCTTCGCTTTCTGTATTCCATGTTCAGTGTGGTTCACACATTTTCCCCAAACAACAATGTGAGCATTTGTCTCCCTTTAAATAGGCAGACTGACTGATTATGGGCTTGAAAACAGCTATGATGTCAATTAAAGGACATACCTGAGTTCTTCATGACCCCCTGGGCAATTAATTCTCAGTCTTTTATGGAGGTACCATCATTTTTGTCCAGCCCTAATTCATTAGTTTGTTTTTTTAAATAATTTTTTTAATAAACATCTCAAAAGTAATGGCTGATTTGATCATTTACTTTTCAATAAATTTTAATTTACGATCAATTTTAATTTGTCGTTAGTTTTGAACGTTTCAAGTCATTTCAGTGAGCATTGTGGACTTTCTTTCTTTAACTGAGGGGTACCAATAATTTTGTCCACCACTGTATGTACAATACTTAGTTATGGACAAGTTTGTTAGGGATTTGTGCCATTAAATGTTGGATCCAAATCTAAATGTTTGTCTAAAATGGTCAATTTAAATCAAAATGTTTAAATGAAGGCTGCACGGTGGTGAAGTGCTTAGCGCTCTTACCTCACAGCAAGAAGATCCTTGGTTCAAGTCCCGGCTGGGGGACCTGAAACAGAACATCAATGGGGACTTTCTGTGTGGAGTTAGCATGTTCTTCCCGTGTGTGAGTTTTCTCCGGGGTCTCCGGCTTCCTCCCACCGTCCAAAATCATGCTTCATAGGTCAATTGTAAAACTCTAAATTGTCCCCAGGTGTGAGTGTGAGAGTGAATGGGTTTGTGATTGTGACCCTGCGACAGACTGGCGACCTGTCCAGGATGTACCCTGCCCTAGCCCATAAGATAGGCTCCAGCAGCTCAATGACACCGAAAGGGACAAACGGAAGAAAATGAATGAATCAACGTTTAAATGAATGTGACAATAATTGTTCTTTTCTTTTAAAGATTCATTCATTGCCACAAGCCAAAAGAGAAAATATTATAAATGATACATTAATTTTTAGGTAGCCTAGAATCTTTAACATTGTAATTTGTTGTGCTGTTTGCAAGCACCCTCCCCCCCTCCCTCGGATGTAATGCATTGTCATCTACTGGGTGTCATCCTTTTTCTAACCCCAATTTCAAATGGAGAATGCAATCTGTCACAGTCTCACAATGCTAAGCCCCGCCTCCACTTCCTCTTGGAGATCCTGTGGTGGAAATGCTAATGCTACGGATGCAGGAAGTTTCCTCCTAACAGCTCCAAAACCTGCTGCAGAAGCCAAACTAACAGAAGAAACACGTTTCTTGTCTCGTGAGCATTAGGTTGAGAGGGGGCATTTTTAAGGAGTGTTTTAATATGCTGTGGATTTACTAATTTGAATTCAATTTATATTCATGAAGATATTAGCTAATTTATTAGCTGAATGGTCTCTTCTCCAACCTCCAATGATAAATCATTCCATTGGTTAGTTAAGTGTCTTTAATATTTTGAATGGGTCTTCCAAAAGGAAGTGGCTTTAGTATTTTTGGGAAGGTGGCCCCACCCTTACGACAGTCTGAAACATTGCATTTTCAGGTTGATTTTTGGGTTAGTAAAAATGGGATTCAGAGGCTGGGGGTCATATCAAATCTGAGCCTGGGGGGTCTGTGTCCCTGTGGTTCTGGTCCTTGCTCTCAAGTTCTGAGCTTCTTTATTTTTGGGGTAATCCCAGTGATGAGTTCTATGATATAGTTTTTTCTGTTTTATAAGACCTAAAATGATATTCACAATAACAAGTTTTCTCTGACACGTTTCACAAAGACAGACACAGGACCACACAGCAAGAAATGAACTGATTGTTAAAAATGATGCAGGACTCCAGCTCTAACAAAATGACAAAAAGAGCAAAGAAAACAGAATGATTTTAATTTGTTACTTCTAATTATTAATATTTCCTGGCTTTGTTTGTTTTGTTTTACAGCACGTTAATATTTGTATAATTTTGACAATATATTTTTATGTAGAACAAAATATGACACATTATTTTGAGTTTTATGCATTAACATTCCTGTCTGTTTTTATTCACATTTATATTCAAAAGTTAGGCTTTAAAGGTCTAAAAGTTTATCTTTAGTGCGTTCAATAAATGTTTACCCCGTTTGGTCCACAACCTAAAGCATGTTTCCACTGCTCGTCTGTTACTTTGCTTGGGGGAAAAAAAGTCCTTCTGATTTAAAGTCCAGCTAGCCAGTTGGAAGATTGAAAAAAGAAGAAGTTGGTGCCCAGGTATAAGGGACAGGACAAAGGAAGCATATTGTTTAGATATGGGGAGATAAACAGAGAAACATGTCTGCCTTGGTGAAAAGACAGAAAAAAACAGGCTTTCACAAATGCAGGAAGAGAAACCGCTCCCCTGTTGGCATGAGTTTGGTGTGATGGAAGCAGAGAGGTACATTCCTTCTAGGGTGTACTAGATCTTAGAGCAGGCATTGCATTCAGTGTCTCTGATAAGAAACAGTACTTCCCGTTCATTGCATCATGAACTAAATGCAAATGAGCTAATATGATTATTTATAATTAAGAGTTATAACTGAATTATTTACTAGTGTATGTGATTGTATGCATATTTTCCAACCAATTTCAATGACAAATTATCCTGTTTGATATATCCTTGCATAGATATTAAACATTTATGTCTTGTTTTAGTATTATTTTTGCTCTGATTTCTTATAATAAACCAATTCCAAATCCAAAAGTAGAGTATGAGAGTGACTGAAGCATTGGCGCAACATTTGTTGTTATGTGTACCAGTCTATTGTAATGAAAAGGGATTTCAGTCTGGATTACATGTGTAATCATCTAAATGAGCATTAGCTACAACACACCACATCAAAACATGTCCACTGTCATGAGAGATCCAAAAAGCTGAAACGGGTTTGTAATCTGTCTTCTTTCTTGATGCTTTTAAAGGAAATGGACGCCCAAATTGCAAAGACCACCCAGAGTCTGACCACAGCGGCAGAGATGAGGAACACCACCCAGATGTTGATGCACCCCAATGCAAACTGGGAGGAATACCTGGCTCCTGCTCCTCTTTCCATCGCCATCATGGGGGAGCTGGTCTTCATCTCATCAATCACTGATTTCTCCATCAACAAGAATCCCCCAAAAGATGGGTTCAAGTT